>CATNEM010000332.1:1145000-1255000 GCA_950096795.1 Macrostomum cliftonense
TCTTCCATCAATTTTACTCCAAGCAAAGCCGGGCAGAAGCATAATCCAACACCAGTTCGCTGTTCTATTGGCCTTTTCTGCTAACTAAAGATAAAGCTTAAAGACTTTCTCTATTGCATATTTCCAGCTGGTTTCTGCGTAGAAAGAAGCAAAGGACAATTCAAAAGGAAAGTTTTGCGATACTGCAATTCTGGCCGAGAGGAGCAACATGCTGGTCGGAGCAGATGCGCCGCTTTTCCACATGGAAGCAAAGTCGTCGGAGGTGCCAAGTCGCCACCCGGATGTTGACAGGTGAGACTGACAAGGATAGCTAAAAATAGCTATGGCGAAAAGATCTGAGCTAAAAAGCTCTTTTAGCTTTTATGCTAAGATCTTTTTGCCTTTTATCTCCTGTGCTTAAGCGCGCATGTCAATCACGACAGTCAGTTTGTGCCAATCATCGTAGCTTAAACTGACCCGTAGCCATCTCAATTGGGCCAAGTCAGTCAGCATTTAGCTGATAATCCAATTTGCCTGTGCAACTGTTGCCTTATCAGCGCAATTTCAGCGGAATGGTAGAGTTTGTATCACTATTTATCTTGCAAAGGATAAAGTGCAGGGTGAAGGTGTACTGCTTAGCAAAGCTATTGCAGTTTAAAGCTACTTTCCCATTTATACCTAAATTCCCTGACACTATATCTGAATTCTGGCGCCTCAATACCCGTCCTCTGATGCCTCAATACCCGTCCTCTGATGCCTCAATACCTGTCCTCTGATGACTCAATACCTGTCCTCTGATGCCTCAATACCAGTCCTTTGATGCCTCAATACCTGTCCTCTGGCGCCTCAATACCAGTCCTTTGATGCCTCAATACCATTGTACCATTTTTGGTACAAACTGTACAAATAATTTTTTTTCTTAAAAATTGTATGTAACTGGGGGCTCACCCAGTGTTTCAACCGACCTCCAACCCCGCTCAGCTGGCCTCCCCGAGACAACAGAGAAGGCGCTCCAGACGCTGAAGTAGCCGAACTAGACGATGAAGACGAGGAAGAGAACTCGCTGGCCGCGCCAACCCTGACAACATCCGGGTACATGACGAACAGCAGTCTGAGCAGCTGCTTCGGCGAAATGCGCGCTTCCAACACGCAGGACAGTCTGGGCCAGCAGCTGCGGACTCAGCACCGCTGGGAGGCCGGGCTTGTCCAACTCGGAGCCGACGGAGACGCCGATGACGAGGAATCTGGCGAGGCAGCGATTTCGGAGCGGCAGCAGTGGCGCGTACTGGAGCAGCGGCTGGCCGAGCTTGTCAAGGCTGACGCGGCGGCCGAGGAGCTGCGAAGGCGGAGGGTGAGATTGGTGGGGGGCTGAGGGCTTCATACTACTGACGTTCGCACTGTTATTTAGTAGTATAAAATGAATTTTTTAATGCCTCTTCGATGCTAGGTTAGTATCGATAGAAAAGTTAGTGAAGCCTGGAGGAGGGGGCGAGTGGCTCGGCGGTCTAGCGCGTCTGCCTTGTGTGCCACTGGTCCAGGTTCGACCCCGCGTTGTAGGTTGGCTATCTCCCCTAGCGCGGCTTCGTGTGCAGGGTCACATTAATTTGGGGCCTTGTGCACGGATTGGTTGGGCTATGGGCCAGTTGTGCAATTTACGCCCATGAGGGCGACCCCCAAGGCATAGAGAGTGTACATTGCTGGAACCACCGCTTGTACGCCCTATGTGAGTGCGTGCCTGGATGCCGGCTTGTGTTTGTGTCTATGCCTGCATACCGTATTTAGTGTGACTGAACGCGCTTCAGGAGTCAGCGCAATGGAGAGTCATGCCCAGTCGCTGGTTGTGGGACGATGTCGCTTTAAGCGTCAAAGTGCCCACAGCCCTCCTGCAGATTTAGCTTTTTTTTAGAAGCCTGGAGGATTAGCAGTAGCTGATTGAGGATGTGATTAGAGAAACTCGCCTGGCCGGGGGTGGGGGGTCAATCAAGAGGATTTTTCGCCAGCTGGCCGAGTTGCGAGTTTCAGTGCACAAAAAACGCAGTTGATTTGATTTCGCTAAGCAAAAACTTTGGCGCATCCGTCTGTCCAGCGGCCAATCAATTCCTCATCTGTGAGCCGGGCCTGCCCCCCCCCCTGCCCCCCCCCCTCAATCTCAAGGGGACCCTTCTCACACCTAATCAGTTGAGGATTTCGATTCGCTTCACCTAATCACAAAACTCTTGCCTTTCCCTTACTTTTTTTCTTTCTTGCTACTCGAATGCGCTCGGCCTCTTTTGATACGTCTTCGAGCCTGGGACTTCTATAACTCCTTATCTAATGGGTCGATTTTCCTTTCCTCTTCTCGAACTCTTAAAGCCCGGAAGGTAATAAAAGAAAATTAAAGCAATTTTTTTGGTCGAGTTTCAGGAGAAAAGTTTTTCTGACGAATGGATAATTTTTGTTAGGGGACTTAAATAAGATGGCATGTAATTTTGTATGCTCAGTCTTTTATTCATTTGAAGCAATTTCTGATCCAATCTGTGGCTTCTCACCCTGTACAGCTGCTTCTTACCCTGTACCTCGGCTTCTCTCCCTGTTCAGCTGCTTCTCACCATGTACATCTGCTTTTCACCATGTACAGCCGAATATCACCATGTACAGCTGAATATCACCATGTACAGCTGCTTCTCACCCTGTACAGCTGCTTCTCCCCCTATACAGCTGCTTCTCACCCTGTACAGCTGCTTCTCCCCCTGTACATCTGCTTCTCCCCCTGTACAGCTGCTTCTCCCCCTGTACAGCTGCTTCTCAACCTGTACAGCTGCTTCTCCCCCTGTACAGCTGAATATCACCCTGTACAGCTGCTTTTCACACTGTACAGCTGAATCTTAACCTGTACAATTATTTCTCACCGTTGCCGCGTAATGCTTTAAAACTAGCTAATAAGCAATCGAATTAGGCAGGGAAAAAAACTAACGCCATTAGTTAATTAGCACTAAAATTCCATCATGAAATTGATTGCACTAGCTGGAAGAAAAATTTTTATTTCAACAATTATTGTTTTAATCAGTGATAGAGCACAAAAACTGTTTTTTTATTATTTAATGCTTAAAATGCTTAATTGAATTAATTAAAATTTCAATTCAGGTAGGAATAAATACTAGCTCGTATTTGATAGACACTCGTCTTACATCCCTAAATCCTAAGTTTGACTAGATAGAGAGAGCAGCTAGTAGAACATGCAACACTCCTAACAGCAATACTTGCTCCAGTCTCTTGCGCGAAGAAGGCGGAAACGGGAGCAAGCCTGCGGCCGGCGGAGGGGGGAGGGTTGCCGATCATCCGGGACAGGCTGGCGGCTGTCATCATTTCAGGCCGGGCGTCCTGCCGGCATTCGGACCGAGTCTCGGGCGTGGAGTCTAGGATAGTGTGCCACAAACTGAGACTTACAGACTGGGGATGCCCACATAGGAAAGGGAAAGGGGAGAACCGTCGGGATAGGATGACGCACGGAGAGGCTGGCCTGCAATTAGAGGCGGGCGTTGAGGCGAACTAAAAGTGAGTAGAGGGAGACCAGCTGGTGCTCTCCCTACTCGCTCAGATCCCAGGTGAGACGTTCGGTTCATCCTTTTGTTTAATTTTCCGCTGCATCGCAACCTCAGCATCCGAGGCGGCATCGGGCGCCACGCCGCGAAGAGTCCGAGCGGGAGCGCGTGCTTCGAGCTCTGAGCAGTTGCTGCTCCGAGGACGAGAATAGGCTGGACTCGGCCGCAGCCGCGACCATGACGGCGGCTGCTGCTGTTGAAACTGCCGCGGCCTTCGGTGGGCTCGGCATGGAGCTCTGCTTTCGCAACGATGCTGCTTCCGATGATGAAGAGGAAGCTGAGGCTGAAGCGGATGCGGGATTTGCCTCGACAAGCGACATCGGGCAGCAGCAGCAGCAGTGGCAGAGGTTCCGCCGAACGCCAAAGAATTTCGTGCCGAGCGTTGCTACTGAGGTGAGTGCGAAAAGTGCACTGCTGCAGTTAGGCAACGATTAAGTGCGTGCGGCACTTGCTCTTCTAAATAGGGTTCTGGCCTTAAATTGATAGATAGATAGATAGATAGATGGATAGATAGATAGATAGATAGATAGATAGATAGATAGATAGATAGATAGATAGATAGATAGATAGATAGATAGATAGATAGATAGATAGATAGATAGATAGATAGATAGATAGATAGATAGATAGATAGATAGATAGATAGATAGATAGATAGATAGATAGATAGATAGATAGATAGATAGATAGATAGATAGATAGATAGATAGATAGATAGATAGATAGATAGATAGATAGATAGATAGATAGATAGATAGATAGATAGATAGATAGATAGATAGATAGATAGATAGATAGATAGATAGATAGATAGATAGATAGATAGATAGATAGATAGATAGATAGATAGATAGATAGATAGATAGATAGATAGATAGATAGATAGATAGATAGATAGATAGATAGATAGATAGATAGATAGATAGATAGATAGATAGATAGATAGATAGATAGATAGATAGATAGATAGATAGATAGATAGATAGATAGATAGATAGATAGATAGATAGATAGATAGATAGATAGATAGATAGATAGATAGATAGATAGATAGATAGATAGATAGATAGATAGATAGATAGATAGATAGATAGATAGATAGATAGATAGATAGATAGATAGATAGATAGATAGATAGATAGATAGATAGATAGATAGATAGATAGATAGATAGATAGATAGATAGATAGATAGATAGATAGATAGATAGATAGATAGATAGATAGATAGATAGATAGATAGATAGATAGATAGATAGATAGATAGATAGATAGATAGATAGATAGATAGATAGATAGATAGATAGATAGATAGATAGATAGATAGATAGATAGATAGATAGATAGATAGATAGATAGATAGATAGATAGATAGATAGATAGATAGATAGATAGATAGATAGATAGATAGATAGATAGATAGATAGATAGATAGATAGATAGATAGATAGATAGATAGATAGATAGATAGATAGATAGATAGATAGATAGATAGATAGATAGATAGATAGATAGATAGATAGATAGATAGATAGATAGATAGATAGATAGATAGATAGATAGATAGATAGATAGATAGATAGATAGATAGATAGATAGATAGATAGATAGATAGATAGATAGATAGATAGATAGATAGATAGATAGATAGATAGATAGATAGATAGATAGATAGATAGATAGATAGATAGATAGATAGATAGATAGATAGATAGATAGATAGATAGATAGATAGATAGATAGATAGATAGATAGATAGATAGATAGATAGATAGATAGATAGATAGATAGATAGATAGATAGATAGATAGATAGATAGATAGATAGATAGATAGATAGATAGATAGATAGATAGATAGATAGATAGATAGATAGATAGATAGATAGATAGATAGATAGATAGATAGATAGATAGATAGATAGATAGATAGATAGATAGATAGATAGATAGATAGATAGATAGATAGATAGATAGATAGATAGATAGATAGATAGATAGATAGATAGATAGATAGATAGATAGATAGATAGATAGATAGATAAATAGATAGATAGATAGATAGATAGATAGATAGATAGATAGATAGATAGATAGATAGATAGTGACTGTGCTTATTTAAGTTTGCCACGCAAAAGTTAATTATAAAGTGAATTTGACGATCCTCTTCAGCTGACCCGCCCAATGCAGCTGTGCTTCATCAGCGACCCGGCCAGCAGTGACGAGGAGGACGCAACAGCAGAGGAGGTGAGCAACCGCGCGATCCCTATGTACTTTTAGGTCCTAAAATTTATAGGCTGGCTTTCAAGGAAAAGTCAAAACTCAGTTTTGAAAAGAGGTAGGAATAACAATGCTTGCTGCTCACTCAGTCCCCTCAATGGTCTGAACATCCCAAGAGATCTCTTTAAACTGAAGAGGAGAAAGACAGAGCAGGATGCCATCGTGGTCGATACTTGACCCCAGCACCACAGTTGACGCCTGGCTGACAGGCAGCCCTAGCTACTAGGCTGAGAGACCCCTCTCTAGCTGCATCTCACTTTCTTGTCCCTCTTCTGTCACGCAAGCAAGCAGCTGCAACTGATCTTTCAGTTGGCCGCTTTCTTTCGCCTTTAATTTTATTTCCGTCTCAGTTTGAGTGCTAAAATCTCGAATTATTTTCCTGAGTAATAAAAGCTCCTCACGCCCGTAAAATTAAGAATTTTCAATGCGTGAAATTTTCTTTACAAGATCCCGATTTTTCTGCTCAGGCAGAACTAAACTAAAAGGTAAAAATAAAATTGAAATAAATTTGTGAGCTCGGCGGTCTCTTTATTTCGAATTTCCGCCCCACCGCCTTGCGCCGCAGCCGGTCATCAGCCCGCCTACGCAAGCGTCGCCGCAGCCGCCAGCGCGCCCCAGTCGGCGCCCCCTGGAGCCGGAGCTGCTGGCCAGCCTTGGCTTGGCGCCGCCACCAGCCGTCTCTGGTTCTGTGTCCTCCGCCTGCGACAACTCCGCTGCGGACTCCGCCAGTGATGAGACAGCGACGACCGCGGCAGCGGCGAACGTCGACGGCGGTCTCGGCTGCCTCCGCCGACGCCAGGCGGAGCTCCAGGCGGAGGCGCAGTTGGCACTGGCGCAGGCCGAGCCGATGGCGCGCATGCAGCTGGAGGTTGAACGGCACGACAGGGATCGCCGCTGCCGGGAACGCCCTCGCCGAGCTGCTGGGCGTGGCGCCGTCGCGCCGTCTGGGCCGAGCCTGCCTGAGCCAGATGAGCCTCGGGGCGCTGCAGCTGGCGCACAACAGCCTGCTGGCTAGGATAGAAAGTGAGCCTCAGTGCCCCACACTGCCTCCCCACACAGCCTCCCCACAGCCTCCCCACACTGCACTACAGCCTCCCCACACTGCACCACACAGCCTCCTCACACTGCACCACACAGCCTCCTCACACTGCACCACACAGCCTCCCCACACTGCACCACAGCCTCCCCACACTGCACCACACAGCCTCCTCACACTGCACCACACAGCCTCCCCACACTGCACCACACAGCCTCCTCACACTGCACCACACAGCCCCCCACACAGCCTCCCCACACTGCACCACACAGCCTCCCCACACTGCACCACACAGCCCCCCACACAGCCTCCCCACACTGCACCACACAGCCTCCCCACACTGCACCACACAGCCCCCCACACAGCCTCCCCACACTGCACCACACAGCCTCCCCACACTGCACCACACAGCCCCCCACACAGCCTCCCCACACTGCACAACACAGCCCCCCACACAGCCTTGCCACACTGCCAACACAGCCACCCCACACCGTCCTTGAACACCCCGCAGGCCTCAACAGCGAGCTGGTCGGCTGTCTAATCGAACGGGACGACCTGCACATGGAGCAGGACGCCATGCTAGTGGAGATCGAGGACCTCACCCGGCGGGCGCACGAGGCTGATTCGGTTGGCGCGGCTAAGACGGCGGCAGCTGCGGACGCCGGCGGATCCAATGCAACAACTGGTCGAGGAGCTTCAACGCCGGTGCGTCGACGAGTGTCGCTACTGACGGCCCGTCTAAGGCCTGATAAGCTGGTGTCGCTGTTTACTGGCACCTAAACTCGGGTGGCTGCGCCCGTCTGACTGGTAGTTTTCTCCGACCCCCCTGGTCTCCTCTTGCTGTTCCTTCTCTCCGTAATTCCAAGAAATCTAAAAACGAACGGTTTGTCAAGACTGCATGGCTCATCGCATGGCTCATCTCTCTCTGTTAGAACAGCTACTTTGAGGCTTTGTAGCAAGGCACTTAATCCCGCATTGCTTCAAGAGTTGTATTTTCCCAGTAAGATTTTCAAGAACTTTATAATAATTTTGCTTTCTCGAACAATTAGAAATTATGGCATTGAAGACTCCTGAACTTATGTACGATCTTTGTTTACGAATTTTAGAGTATTTATTGCCCATCCTCATCAACTGAATTCCAGAATCCAGTTTTTCAGTATTTCTGTTGAAATTATTGCCCCTAAAAGCAAGACCGCTTGTTAACTCGCTACCTCACTGAACAGGTTCTATGAAAGTGGAAACTTTGGCTTTCCTTGGCGTCATCGCATCATTCACGCATTTACCTGACTGTCCCGCTAACTTAACTAAAAATACAATATTATTAACTACCTACTGCTTCGCTTTCGTCAGTAGTATTATTTGGTGCAAATAGGCTAAATGTTTGTTAAAAAATGATTCAGTGTATTCAGGGGTTTGGGATTTCTGCTTATTCATTAAGCTAATTGTGTACGTATACAAAAATTCAGTGTAACCCATACTTTTACTCGCAATTTTGATCTTATTGGGACTCACCAAAACCCGTTTCCACGTGAGCATCATGAAGACTGTATTACTCGTACTTGTCGGTTTGCTAAAAAAATCCGATTTTTATAAAAATAAAATTTGCTACTCTGGTTGAAATAGTTTCATAAGAAAACTGTTGCTGACCAGTTATATCGCCCATTTCAGGTAACGATTAGGAAAAGATAGCCCAAAATCAACTAGCAGGATACTGTACATGCGTAATGTACTTCATCAGAGCCTGGTCTCTTGAAGCTGAATGCACCAGTGCAACTTAATGCCGCACTAACACAATTTTATTCACGCTCTTGTAAGGCCTAATTCACACGGCGACAAAAATGTTTTAAAGTTTAAATTCTAATAAAATTGCTTAAATTCATAAATGCAGCTGCCTTTGGAGCGGGGTTAGGGTTCGTTATTGCACCAAGGTACATTTGCTATCAATGTACATAAACTCTCAGCATCAGTCCCTCACCCTCAGTCAATGTACATTGGTTCAGAAAGAGTAAACCGTCGCTCCCCACCCCCACGACAATTATCAAGCAAGCCCTAGTGCCAGAGCTCTATCTTACCACTGGAAAATACAGCGACATTGCAGACCCCTGTTGCACGAATTATGAATACAAAACCTCGCGGGCTGAGACTGATGCACAAACTGCAGTGCACTGCCCGCCCTCTGACTCGAATTAGCATGAACACTCGCTGAGAGAGAACCCTGACTGAGAAAGACTGCTAAAGATGCAGATTATGAGCTATCTGTACCTAAAGTTAATGCCGGCGCTGATGCTGACAGTTGCAGCATCAGATGCTGCCTGGCGCGGAGTGCAGCTGGAGACTCTGCCTGCCGGTCCCGTACTAGAAAACTCTCGTTTGACCATCATGTGCCACGGTCCGCAGTCCGAACGCTTCGTCGAAGTCGTCATCGGTTTAAATGACCGTCCAGTTGTCCTGCTAACTCGCGGTGGTCCCAACGCGTCGGCGAGCGACGGAGGCCTTCAGCTATTAAACTCGTGGTCGGATCGGTCGGACATTGTGGCCAGCCTGTCGCCTCACTTTGCCGCCATCCGGCTGCTGGCTAGGCCGGCCGACTCTGGCGTGCTGTCCTGCCGGGCCAAGTTTCAGCGCGACAACGCCACTGCGGTTGCTGGCGAGCGTCAGCTCATTGTGGGCTTGCCCCCGGAGCCGCCAACAGTCCAACTGATGAGCCGGGGCCGCCAGGTCAGCTGGCTAGCCGACCAGGAGCCATTCGAGATCCGCTGCACCGGCCGAACAGCCAATCCCAGCATTGAGCTAATTGTGTACGTGTCCGACATCTCGGTGCTGGGCCGGGTCACCACTGCCGAGGATGACAGGACGCTGGTGTACACGCGGCAGCTGACTGCCGATCCCGAACTGGACGGCCGGTTAGTAACGTGCGTGTCGCGTAATGTGTTCGGCTCCCAGCGCGATAGCGTCAGAATTAGCGTTCGCTTCATCAGCGAGGAGGTTGTCATCGGGGAGTCGATTGCGGGTATGACATTTTTTAAAATATGTTTTAGTCGAGATATTTCTGACAAACTAACAAGTGACCGCATTCAGCGAAGCAACCACCACTTGTAGCGCCAGAAAGCAGCAGCTCCGCCCCGGCCACCCCGATACTACTTGACGCTTCGTTGCCACGCGGGCAGTACCTGACCTGCCAGGGCGCTAGCAACCCAGCGCCCTACGCCAATTGGACTGTGCCGCACGGGTCGCGCAAGCACCTGCTAGCGCGCGACAGCCTCCTGGAGGTGAGCAACGATGCGCCTCTTGGTGACTATGCCGTATCGTGCTCGGTGTACTTGCCAACTGGCAAGGCGATTGTCAAAGCTGTCAGACTGCACGTTGTGCACGTCAAAGGGCCAAGCTTTGCACCAAATGTTGTGGCCATACTGTTTGGCGTATTCCTGGCTATCTCGGTGCTGCTCAATGCCCTGTTTATCTCGCTGCTCTGCAAGATTTACAAGAGCGACGAGACTTGGAATGCGCAGCATCAGTACACGCACATACCCATCAGGCGGTGGGTCACAAAGTCAATGACTTAGTGAGCAGCGAGAAACTTTTCGCTACTACTCGTAATTATCTCTTATGTGATTTTTGAGAATCGCAAGAATAGTTTGAATTTTATTGCCTTAACGATGCTGATTAACTGTTTTTGAAATTTAGGAGCTTATTAAAACTCTAATCTAGCCAATAAAATAGTAAAAAAGCTAAAATATAATTCATGTAACGGATGTCTGCAAAACGTACTTATCATTGGCATTAGATTCATTTTTTACTCTTTTTCAAATGAATTACTGTAATCATTAATCATTGGATGGAGACGGTTTGAATATTGATTTTGTAATTATAATTCTTACATATAAATACACAGCTAACTGTTTAGCTCTTGCCACTAAGCATTATCAAGACTAATTTTTTTGCTCTTGCGACCCATTTGTACAAAAATGTACAAAGTATGCACAGGAAAGCAATACTTTACATTTATACTTTATTATAATCATTTTTTATGCTTACTTTATGATACTTAATTTACAGTTTATGTACGTTTTTACCCTGTAATCATTACGTACTTTATAGCCCAGTTATATTATAAGTACAATATAATGATTCAGTTTAAAATATTATAAAAAGATTTTTTATAACATAATCAAATATTTTTGAGTACTAGAATAATTAAGAGCTTTCACAACAGTTAAATTTTACGATTCCGACAATACTTTGTCGTAAAGACATATATTTCGCTGCATAAAACATCACGCTATCAATTCAAAATCTTTTGAGTACAGTTTCTTTATAATTAATATCATCATATTTTAATACAATTATCTCCAGTAGTAATTTTTGGGATGATAAAAAATGTCAAGCGCGTTTCTCTAAAATTTTGTTATTTTGCATTCTCAGCCACGATAACAAGTTAACGAAATTCTTCGAATCATTATCTGGTTTGCCCCTTTAAATAATTACTGTCAGACAGACATTGAATTTGTTTTTTTGAAAAATATAAAAAAACAATCAGGACATTTTTGTGAGATAGCTAACAGTGGCAACATGTGGAGAGATCGATTCTCTCTGCATTTTTCTCTTTAAGAACATACTGTTTGTAACGGTGAGTTCATTCGTTTGTTTTTAATTTGCTTCTTCCATTAAATTAAATTACATGACCCAAAGCTTAACAATTGAGCGCCCTACGAATAAGTTGAGAGATCAGATAAATCTAGGAGGGCAGTCTACTTTTATTTAATAAACTCTTATTCATTTGTTTAAAGAAGTTAACTCTTAAATAAGGAATTCAAATGAATGTATTATTAACTATAGTTGGTCACTTAACTTTTAAGATTCAGAAGCAAGGCATCAGCTGTTGATAATTTTAAGTTGCTTGGCATAAATAAATTGCATGAACTGAATTACATAAACTCATCAAATTCTAGAAACCATTTAGCAGTTTAGATTCACTCCTGCAGTCTCCTCGGTCCTGTTTACTTTCTGTCCTTAAATAAGATTAATTTAACGGCTTGCCCCTTCCAATTTTATCGCTCCCTCCCTCCAGGGAATAACGATAAAATTGTTCCTAACGGATTAGAGAGAGAGAGAGAGAGAGAATAATGTAGAATGCTTAAGGACGAGCACAGCAGCCGTAAACTGGCACTTATTATTCAAAGACGCGTCTTGAAGGCCAAGGGTGCAGCTGAGGGTCAGTAGTTTAGTGTTTTAGGGCTGCATAGATATAGGAGAGAAGAGAACGGACCGATGCCATCTGGCAGCAGCAATAATCGCCCTCTCCACGCCCGACCACATTAGGCAAATCCCTGGTACGATGCTGGTTGAGGCTAAGCACTGAACAACAACAGACTGCGAAATCAATAATTCAAAAGGCGGGAGACCCGGTCAAAACTGTGCTTGGAGTGGACCCGAGGGAGGATGCGGGAACATGGCGCAGGGAAGAGCCAGAGTTGGGAATAGGCAACTGCGGACGAAGATGTGAGGAGAGGAAATTGGTTGTTGGCTCTCTCCACTATGGAGGTGGGTAGTGGCTCGTGTAAACGAAGTCAAAAAAGGGCAATTGTCGCCCCGGCCCCACCGTAGCCAGCGGTGTACACAGTGCGGACCCAGCCGAATTGACTCGTACACTTGAGAGAGATATTTGATGGAGAGCATTGTGAATCCCTCTGCCAGTCCGTTGTTTGCGTGAAAAATGTTAATGCGTATTTGCTTTCTCGCGATTGGGCCTACAGCTCTGTGACATACGGTTCTGTCTGTCTGTCTGTCTGTCTGTCTGTCTGTCTGTCTGTCTGTCTGTCTGTCTGTCTGTCTGTCTGTCTGTCTGTCTGTCTGTCTGTCTGTCTGTCTGTCTGTCTGTCTGTCTGTCTGTCTGTCTGTCTGTCTGTCTGTCTGTCTGTCTGTCTGTCTGTCTGTCTGTCTGTCTGTCTGTCTGTCTTTCTGTCTGTCTGTCTGTCTGTCTGTCTGTCTGTCTGTCTGTCTGTCTGTCTGTCTGTCTGTCTGTCTGTCTGTCTGTCTGTCTGTCTGTCTTTCTGTCTGTGTGTCTGTCTGTCTGTCTGTCTGTCTGTCTGTCTGTCTGTCTCTCTGTGTGTCTGTCTGTCTGTCTGTCTGTCTGTCTCTCTGTGTGTCTGTCTGTCTGTCTGTCTGTGTGTCTGTGTGTCTGTCTGTCTGTCTATTTGTCTGTCTGTCTGTCTATTTGTCTGTCCTCTCTATCTATCTGTCTGACTCTCCCTATGTCTATTAAATACGAGTGTTAAAATGGATAGTTATAAGACGTAAAATTTTTTTCAACAGCTGGAAACGACAGATAGAATCCTGTATTTTTCACACCTCTGAATTATCTGCTGTGAGAAAGAATGCAGAAAATTCATTCCAATTTTCTATAACATTTTTCACAAACCCTGTACCGTAGACTAGTTGAGTTGACTGCATCATCTTAGCATGTAATCGGTAATAAGCCTTCAAGAAGCCTAACTGATGCGCATGGGGGTGAATTCTGGATCTAGTCTTTACAAACAGTGACTCGCATTTGTACTCCAGTGGGCCTCAAATTATCCAGTTCGAAAGTTGTGAAAATCATGGGCACTCAAAATAAATGTTAGTGAGGTGCCAGCCGCGATTGCAATGAAATAGAGGGTATAATTATCTAAGGCAATTTACCCTGTGTCCTTAACAGAGTGTTCTTTATTCATCAACTGGGAAAAAACTGTAAGAAGCCATGAAGTGGGCCTCCCGCGCTGGCTAGCCGCCTTGTTACAGAGTATCCCATCCCTATTCGGTGCATTGGAATAAAACAGTCAGGCTCGCTATGTCCTCTATCCATATCCCCATCTCCTCCCTTCCCATCTTCCCCAGGGGAGGAGGGATTTTGCAACAGCTCGCCAGCAGCAGCAGCCGCGGCAATCTCTCGCTTGCCCCACCGCCCATGCTTTTTTTTTAACAAAAAAGCAAGCAAGCATCCCGCAAGACGAAAGTGCTGTGAACGGCTGCGGAGCCATTCCTATTCCCTTGCTACTCGCCCCAGCGTGAATATTTTCTTCCCATTGTTTAGTCTGTTATTCCCGTCCCTCCGCACCGTTCTCCTCCTCCCAAATGCGTCGCCAGCCACCCTCCCGGGCCGCCAGTTTTAACTCAACCAAGTGGAGCAATGAGAAAGCCAAAGCGAATAGAGGCTTCGTATTGGAGAGTAAAATTATATTTAGAATGTATCCTTCTCGGCGGCTGTTGTTGCTGCATAAGTGGGAGCGCTTTTTTGCGGCATTTAATTATCAATTGGATCTAAGGCTGACTGGCTGGAATTACTTGGACCGCTAAAGCGCTCGTACTGGTAAAGGAACGCAAGGAACCCCAGCTATCCGGTCATCCAGTGCAGCGAACTTGTTTCGGTTCCTTCAGTGAGAGCCGCTACCCCCTGTTCCTTCAGTGAGAGCCGCTACCCCCTGTTCCTTCAGTGAGAGCCGCTACCCCCTGTTCCTTCAGTGAGAGCCGCTACCCCCTGTTCCTTCAGTGAGAGCCGCTACCTCCTGCTATTCTGCACTAGCAGAAGTTTCTAGAAAACAAAATGTTTCATTTTTCCCCATTGCAGCTAGCCGCCATCGGCTCAGGATGGCCACTCACGGCGGGGAAGATGGTGGCGCCGATGACCAGCCGTCGGAGCCGTCAGCAGCTGGCGATGCCGCTGATCAGCCGAGACGTCGGCGAAGACGCCGGAACCAGTCGAGCAGCAGGCGGCTCGTGTACACCAGCGAGGACAACAGCGCCGCTCTGGAAGAGGAATCAAATCATTCCAATTCGATTCAACCAGCCGCCTCGGGTGAGCAGCGGCGGCTGGCAGGCGGCGCAGGCAGCGGCAGCAGTTTCAGCCAGCTCGGCCGGGCGCTACGCCGCACAGCCGAGGCCTGCGGCGACCGGCTCAACCGGCTGCTCGCCAGCATCGGCGGCCGGCAGCCGTCGCCAACCGAGCAGCGGCGAATCCGCCAGGAGGAGGCCCTGGAACGGCGGCACAGGCGCTCAGCCCGACACCAGCGTCGAAACAGTTCAGGCGCATTCGCGTTCGCCATATTCGACAACGCGTCTGGCTCGGTTGCGTTGGAGAGCGCCGGCGGGGTTGCTGACGAGGCCGGCCCGCTGCCAACAGTGTCGGCCTGCGTTCCAATGAGCCCCGTGGCCGATCCAGTGCGCAGCTAATCGCCTTAAGCCGGCCAAAGAGCCATCTGCGGCATTGCTATAATGTGGTATTTATCACGCAATCTGGTATGCGCTTGCCATTGCGCCCGTTTCCAGCAACTTACGCTAACAAATGCGTTTTCATCGGAGTTACCGCTTGGACGGTACATTGTTATTTTTAAGCAGAATAATTTGTAGCATGGCACTAAATATGTGAGTTGAGTAATTATTTCAGTCTCTATTTTTGCATTTCTAATTAGGCTACCTAATTAAATAAATTTTCTAAATATAAAATACACTGGACACTGTGAATACTTCAGCACACTTTCCAAGCAAATATCGAACAGTTATTTTCCAAAAGAACTTTTAATTTTCTACTTCCAGTGGCCTCAACCCCCCTGCCCCATAGCCCCGCTGCGATCCTTCAGTGGCCTCAACTCCCGCCCCTTAGCGCCGCTGCCATACTTCAGTAGCCTCAACCCCCCTGCCCCTTAGCCCCGCTGCGATCCTTCAGTGGCCTCAACCCCCCTGCCCCGTAGCCCCGCTGCGATCCTTCAGTGGCCTCAACTCCTGCCCCGTAGCCCCGCCTCCATCCTCAACCCCCCTGCCCCTTAGCCCCGTTGCCATCCTTCAGTGGCCTCAACCCCCCTGCCCCTTAGCGCCGCTGCCATCCTTCAGTGGCCTCAACCCCCCCTGCCCCGTAGCCCCGTTGCCATCCTTCAGTAGCCTCAACTCCTGCCCCGTAGCCCCGCCTCCATCCTCAACCCCCCTGCCCCTTAGCCCCGTTGCCATCCTTCAGTGGCCTCAACCCCCCTGCCCCTTAGCGCCGCTGCCATCCTTCAGTGGCCTCAACCACTGCCCCTTAGCGCCGCTGCCATCCTTCAGTAGCCTCAACCCCTGCCCCGTAGCCCCGCCTCCATCCTTCAGTAGCCTCAACCCCTGCCCCGTAGCCCCGCCTCCATCCTTCAGTAGCCTCAACCCCTGCCCCGTAGCCCCGCCTCCATCCTTCAGTAGCCTCAACCCCTGCCCCTTAGCGCCGCTGCCATCCTTCAGTAGCCTCAACCCCTGCCCCGTAGCCCCGCCTCCATCCTTCAGTAGCCTCAACCCCTGCCCCGTAGCCCCGCCTCCATCCTTCAGTAGCCTCAACCCCTGCCCCTTAGCGCCGCTGCCATCCTTCAGTAGCCTCAACCCCTGCCCCGTAGCCCCGCCTCCATCCTTCAGTAGCCTCAACCCCTGCCCCGTAGCCCCGCCTCCATCCTTCAGTGGCCTCAACCACTGCCCCTTAGCGCCGCTGCCATCCTTCAGTAGCCTCAAACCCTGCCCCGTAGCCCCGCCTCCATCCTTCAGTAGCCTCAACCCCTGCCCCGTAGCCCCGCCTCCATCCTTCAGTAGCCTCAACCCCTGCCCCGTAGCCCCGCCTCCATCCTTCAGTAGCCTCAACCCCTGCCCCGTAGCCCCGCCTCCATCCTTCAGTAGCCTCAACCCCTGCCCCGTAGCCCCGCCTCCATCCTTCAGTAGCCTCAACCCCTGCCCCGTAGCCCCGCCTCCATCCTTCAGTAGCCTCAACCCCTGCCCTGTAGCCCCGCCTCCATCCTTCAGTAGCCTCAACCCCTGCCCCGTAGCCCCGCCTCCATCCTTCAGTAGCCTCAACCACTGCCCCTTAGCGCCGCTGCCATCCTTCAGTAGCCTCAACCACTGCCCCGTAGCCCCGCCTCCATCCTTCAGTAGCCTCAACCCCTGCCCCTTAGCGCCGCTGCCATCCTTCAGTAGCCTCAACCCCTGCCCCGTAGCCCCGCCTCCATCCTTCAGTAGCCTCAACCCCTGCCCTGTAGCCCCGCCTCCATCCTTCAGTAGCCTCAACCCCTGCCCCGTAGCCCCGCCTCCATCCTTCAGTAGCCTCAACCCCTGCCCCTTAGCGCCGCTGCCATCCTTCAGTAGCCTCAACCCCTGCCCCGTAGCCCCGCCTCCATCCTTCAGTAGCCTCAACCCCTGCCCCGTAGCCCCGCCTCCATCCTTCAGTGGCCTCAACCACTGCCCCTTAGCGCCGCCTCCATCCTTCAGTAGCCTCAACCCCTGCCCCTTAGCGCCGCCTCCATCCTTCAGTAGCCTCAACCCCTGCCCCGTAGCCCCGCCTCCATCCTTCAGTAGCCTCAACCCCTGCCCTGTAGCCCCGCCTCCATCCTTCAGTAGCCTCAACCCCTGCCCCGTAGCCCCGCCTCCATCCTTCAGTAGCCTCAACCACTGCCCCTTAGCGCCGCTGCCATCCTTCAGTAGCCTCAACCACTGCCCCGTAGCCCCGCCTCCATCCTTCAGTAGCCTCAACCCCTGCCCCTTAGCGCCGCTGCCATCCTTCAGTAGCCTCAACCCCTGCCCCGTAGCCCCGCCTCCATCCTTCAGTAGCCTCAACCCCTGCCCCGTAGCCCCGCCTCCATCCTTCAGTAGCCTCAACCCCTGCCCCGTAGCCCCGCCTCCATCCTTCAGTAGCCTCAACCCCTGCCCTGTAGCCCCGCCTCCATCCTTCAGTAGCCTCAACCCCTGCCCCGTAGCCCCGCCTCCATCCTTCAGTAGCCTCAACCCCTGCCCCTTAGCGCCGCTGCCATCCTTCAGTAGCCTCAACCCCTGCCCCGTAGCCCCGCCTCCATCCTTCAGTAGCCTCAACCCCTGCCCCGTAGCCCCGCCTCCATCCTTCAGTGGCCTCAACCACTGCCCCTTAGCGCCGCTGCCATCCTTCAGTAGCCTCAAACCCTGCCCCGTAGCCCCGCCTCCATCCTTCAGTAGCCTCAACCCCTGCCCCGTAGCCCCGCCTCCATCCTTCAGTAGCCTCAACCCCTGCCCTGTAGCCCCGCCTCCATCCTTCAGTAGCCTCAACCCCTGCCCCGTAGCCCCGCCTCCATCCTTCAGTAGCCTCAACCCCTGCCCCTTAGCGCCGCTGCCATCCTTCAGTAGCCTCAACCCCTGCCCCGTAGCCCCGCCTCCATCCTTCAGTAGCCTCAACCCCTGCCCCGTAGCCCCGCCTCCATCCTTCAGTGGCCTCAACCACTGCCCCTTAGCGCCGCTGCCATCCTTCAGTAGCCTCAAACCCTGCCCCGTAGCCCCGCCTCCATCCTTCAGTAGCCTCAACCCCTGCCCCGTAGCCCCGCCTCCATCCTTCAGTAGCCTCAACCCCCCTGCCCCTTAGCCCCGCTGCCATCCTTTAAAAATATGTTGATATATTCAGCCGCACCAGATGTCTAGATGTCTAGATTCAAAATATGAAAAAAGGCTTCACTTTCAGTAGGTCATCTACAATTCATCGCATCGTATTATTCATCGCATTCAAGCCAGCGTGTCAGTCGCAGGAGTAGCCAAGCCAAATCAACTGGAAAAACGAATGCCATAGACTAATTAGCTCTGCCTGCTACCTTACAGTCAAGTTAGTACAGCCAGTGTTTAGCCATAGACAAAACTTCAATTAAGACCCACTAGAAAAAATTCCGAGACTTTTAGCTTACCAAAAATCTACTGGACAAACCTCTTGGAAGGCTTGCTTTCTATAAAAAATCGCTTTTGAGACTGCTGAAAGGATAGAAACTACAAACAAAATATTACTTTGCAATCAGCAATAAGAGCAACAGACCGAAGAACTCTAGTCAAACTGCACCAATGCCTGGACACCGCTGACAAGCTGCCTATTGCTGAGTTTCAAACCGCACCAAACAGTGGCTTCCTGCGAAATCTGGGACATCAAAAACGATTGCGCAGGCTTGGACTATGAAGATTGCGCCGATTGCGCTATAGCAAAACTAAGATACTGCGGAATGAGCGTTGACCAACGAAAAATAGCTTATGTCTGCCGAACTATGAACGAAAAAATGTACAACAAATAAGAAAATTTCTTGCTAGAAACTTTTGTGGAATGATTAGATTAAAGTGAAGCCAAATAGTTTTAAAAACGAATATACAGTCAGCTTTGATAGCTAAAATTGATCATTGCTGTTCATTATTCGAGTATTTTGTTGCTTTTCTTAATTATTTCGTTGATCAGATTGACGGAGACGACAAATCTTACTATGTATTATTAGTAAATCGCTTTTTTGAGCGTGTGCAATATGCTTCAGCTATAGCTCCTAAGACTTTCTTACTTTTGACTAGGCCATAGACAAAGACACGCAAGTAACAATCATTGCATATAGTGTCAATTATATACATTTGCATTTATAACGACCCCCCTCAGTAAGTCAAAAAGCCTTCAGCAAGTGCATAATACCTTTCGCAATTAAAAAAAAGTTGCCATGGAATTTTGTAACATAACAAACATAATTGTTAGAACCGCCATTTCCAGTAGAGCCGCGATTGGCAATGTCGTGACGTGTAGACCACCATAATAGAATCATGAAGCCTCAATTCTTAGATAAGCTTGACTTACGTGACTTAACTGGAAGGGCCCCGTCCGGCGCTGTGGTTGTCACGCAGAGAGATCTGCCGGTTAGTCCGGTGCCGGTTTCCGTAGAGTCCTGGAGATGGAGAGTTGCTCGCCCAGTATACAGGAAGTATCGAACGAGCTGGTAAAGGTTCTTGGGTCTGAAAAACGTCGGTTAGATTCGGGTTTGGACCGAGGAACGTGGAAAATCTCAGATAGTGTTCTGCTTTCTCCACACCAGAAGGGTGCAGTTCACTCCTCAAAGCGAATTTCCCCGTAGAGGCGAGGGTGCCTAGCAAAACATCAATGACCTGAAAGGCCCTGATGTAGGGCTCTACGAGTACGCAGCATAGCCGAAGGGCAGGGAACGGCGGTGGAGACTGTCGGCGTCCAGCGTCCTGTACTCCATTATTACTCAATATTGGGCAAGAACAACCAACATTACTCTGTGAATCCGCAGAGTCTCAATAACGTGGGTCCATTTGTAGTAGGGGGCTTCTCTCTCAGCATCCTCTTCATCACCGTCTGGAGCATTTGCGGCGGCCGTCGGAACCTTCAACAAAAGCACCCGATTGGCATCTCAAATACAGCTGCGTTCCCATAAGCTGAAATTGAAGAATCCTCTTCTGCGTGAGCATTTAGTCGTTGGACATAATCAGTGAATGAAACGGACAAAGTGCCGCCTCGTGGCTCCGGTCAAGTGGCACTACCAACGTTTAGCAGTCCTGAGTGCTGAACATTGTGCACGACTATTGCATAATATGCTGAAATGCCTGGTTTGGGACCTTGATGGAGAAAGGACGATGATGTTGTTGGTAAATTTGTTTTTTTTTTATGAAGTCCGATTAATTCATTAAAATCAAAACTAAATAAAAGTTGACTTCTTACTGATTTCAATTAGAAAATCTAAAATGTTACGTTTTTATTCTTCTTGAAATCCACTCTAAAAATAAAAATATATTGACCTGTTGGCCTCATAGAGTTGGGATATTGACACCCAGTCAATTAATTAACCGTTTATACGCTCGTACTTGAAACTGCTGCGACTGCCCCGTTGCTGTCTATGGGCCGTATGCACAAAGCTCTGTCTAGGGTAGTCTGGTCTTGAAAAGCAAGCCCAGACTTGGATTTGGTATGCAGAAACATCGAACTGGCTCAGTCTACCATAGACCAAACTACCATACTCCGGTCTAGCCTAGCTTCGTCTTGATTTGGTATGCACAACTGTTTAGTCTAGCTAGTCTGGACTAGCAAATAACCTAGCCTACTGTGGAGCAGGCTAGGTACGAGTTGTAATGGACGTTTGTTTGCTATTGAACTGATTCAGCAGGGTCTTCGTCAACAGCGCGTCATTCGGGTTTGGTTGAGGCGGACCTCGAGGGATTTCCCTCGAGAGATTTCGCTGGATTTCCCACGCAGAAGCACGGCGCTTTCTACAAGCCGGAGTTTGCCCTTTGGATAGAAGGACAGGTGCATGCCCATCCATGGCATATAGAAGAACACTTTGGTAGTCCTGTGCCATACTTTATTGGATCTTTTGAAAGTATTTTTTTAAAAAAGAAACTAACTTTTAAAGCAAGCCACTAGTGCATCTCACTTTAACTAAATGATATGGTTTTGGCCATAGACCTCGGGGAATCCCTCTCAAAATTGACCTTGAACTTGAGTTCGGTGTAGCCTAGTTTAAACTAGCAACCTTGCCCCCCTTGGGGGGCGCACAGATATTAGTAATTTTCAATTGTTGGTAAAACTGATGTTACGTCTTTTGAATGATTACAGCGGACTTTCAAGTGATATAAAACAAAATGAAAAAATATTTTACTGACATTGTAGCATTTTCCCTGAGCATGTAATATTCCCCCGAGCGTGCAGCATTTCCCACAGGCATTCAGAATCACCCCGAGCATATAGGATTCAAGGATTCCTAGTGTAAAAGTGACTTCTAGTGGTCTTTTTTGGATTCCCCGAGCATTTAGAACTATATACCCACCATATAAGCATTTACCCCAAGCATTCAACAGTTTTACTCTGACCATTCAAAATTACCCAACATGTTGCATTTCCCACGAGCATTGAAAATTACCCACAAAGAAGCCTTTTCCCCGAGCATGTAGCGTTTCCCATAAGCATTCAGAATAACCCCCGCATGTAGCAAGTCTCAAGCATGCAGCATTTCTGATAAGCATTCAGAATTACCCCCCCCCCCCGCATGTAGCAAGTCCCGAGCATGCAGCGTTTCCCATAAGCATTCAGAATTACCCCCGAGTATGTAGCATTACCCCTGAGCATTCAGATTTTTTCCCGAGCATGCAGCAATTCCCCCGAGTATTCAGAATTACCTCTGACCATGCAGCATTTCCCTCGAGCATTCAGCGTTTTCCCCAAGCATTCAGGATTACGCCTGAGCATGCAGTGTTTCCCCCGAGCATTCATAATTACCTACAAGGTTGCCTTCTCCTGAGCATGCAGTATTTCCTCGAAGCATTCAGAATTTTTCCCGAGCATGTTTCATCTCCACCTGAGCATTCTGAATTTTCCTGAGCATGCAGTGTTTCCCCCAAACATTTAAAATCACCCATAATGTAGCTTTTTCCCCAGCATTCAAAATTACCCACCATGTTACACGTCCCCCAAGCATTTAGAATTTACCCCCTGATCATATTTTATTTCCCCCAGATTTCAAAATTACCTACCATGTAGCATGCCCCCGAGTATTTAGCATGCCCCCGAATATTCAGAATTACCCCTTAGCACATAGCATAGAATCATGATGCATAAGCCTAAAAAATGAAACAAGCCTGGAATAGTGATGCAAAAAATAGTCAACGGAATGACCAATTAGCCTTGAATCATGAGGACTGATAAGCCGCTTGCTGGGCTTCCATTTCATTAAGGCGACTTTTCCTGGCATCTTGACTTTTTTTAAGACTGCTGGAGCCATAACATTGATCTTATTGTCTATGGAAAATCTTCCCTCTGACTTTTGAGATATTTTAGACCTTTATTGGCCTTGCATTTAAAGCACAGGAAAAGCCTGTTTTTCGAATATTTAATCTCTTTAGCGTTCGAATTATTTCATGCAAAAAGCTGTGTACCAAACCTGGAAAATTTCCAATCTTTTGGTGCAAATTTTGTGCACACCGATTTCAAGACTCTAGACCGAACTACCCAGTCCGGACTAGCTAGTCTAGACTAGGCTTTGTGCATACGGCCCAATCTCCTAGTGATTAAGAAACCAATGGATTTGATGCTCGAAAAAAGAAATTGCAAATTATAGGCAATTTTTCTGTCGTGAACCAGGCTTTCTCTAACTAAAGCTAGACAAATTGCTGGCCTTATTCTATTGCAACCAATTATTAACTTTTATGCGAGGTTAGGGCAGAAATATCGCATAAATTCCTTTCCTTATTGGTACAGTGCTCATAGTGGCATTCTTGGAGTCGCGCTAATCAGCATTTCATTGCCTTTTACTAGTCGTAGCAATATTTTTATGCTCGACCGTATTTCAATTATTAGAAGAAAAATCGAATGTTTTTCCGCTAAAATTTTTTTATAATTTAGTCGCTCCGTTAGATTTAAAAAACTTTGTTTAAAAAAACCCGGATTTCATAAATCGTCGAATTAACAAAGATTGAGCAAGCTTTCCTGCATTTAAATCGTTGGATTACCTTTTTTGGTAAGAAATTGCTCCTAAGCAAAAGTTACGGGCTGAATCAGGTTGCTTCCCTTCACTTATAAATTAGTATATTAAGCTGAAGCTGATACCAAGGGGCTTAGCCTCAGAGTTATTAGCAGACTTGTCAATGCCAGGGGTTAGGGCGTCTGCCTTACGATTGGAAGGTCGTGGATTCAAACCCCCACTCTAGGAGACAATCCGTGTCTTTAAGCGAGGCTACTAATTCCACATTTCTTCAGTCCACACAGCTGAGCTGTGAGCTGTACGCCTGATCAGAAGGCCGTGTGTCCCATTTTATTGCAATTCTGATTATTCAGCTACTGAAATAGATTTTTTCAACCTGTGTTCGTTGAAAATTTTGCCACATTTATAATAAGTACCAAAAATTTTATATCACTTGACGGAAACAAGCAATCAAATTGTTGGGGACGCACTTTTTCGCTCGCGTCGCAATTATTTTTTCGGCCACATTCTTTTCCTCTACTGATGGGCAGTAGTGTGACGCTTAACCCCGGTCCTTTTTCCATTTTCATACAGGCCAGTAAAGGTCTCTAGGCCCTTTATATCTAGAGCCATAAATCACTGTTCCCAGACAGTCTGACCCCTGCTTTGACAGCTTTTAGGCGCCAGGTGGTGTCTACGGGACACGTGACTGTGGCAACTTCTTTTGTTCCCTTTTTGACAGCTAGACATCCCTTCCCCCCTAATTCTATTGTTCTCTTTTTGGTTTTTTCGATACTTTTTGACAGTTAGACTTCTGACCCCTAAAAGTACTTTGGGATTTAAGATTAGGATTTTCTCTTCACTTTCTTCAACTTCTACGCGTTAAAAGGATTAATCTGTATGTTTTTGCGTCTCTGTAGGATAATCTGCTGCGGAAACCCATAAATCATTTTGCCCGTAAATCATCATTTTTTGGCGCCATCTGTCGTGTGATTTATGATCCCCGGAGACTGGGTTAGGATCCCCTGATCGGGTAGGGTCACGTGATCAGACCATCAGCCTATCAGAAAATTACACGACCGTTAAAACAAACGGTGCCTGACCAATTGGAAAAATCGGCGATCAGTTTAACAAATCGGCGCCAGGCGCGCCTATTTAAAGGCGCTGCCGGGCGCGCTCCATCTCCAGACGTTCTGACGGTTCGCTCTGAAGGTTCGGCGCGACGCTCTGAAGTCCCCGTCATACCCTGACAACCAGTTCAGACGGCCCCCTTAGTTCATCAAGCTTAACAGCTTCCCTTTAGTCAACGAGTCCCCCTAAAGTTATCGGCGATCAGCAACATCGATCAGCCCCATCACGGTTATCATCAGCCGTTGTTATCAGCACAGCTAGAGAACAGCTGCAACTGTCCAATCGTCGAGATTAGGCGAGAGCGACACGTACTAACGGTCGAGTGCGAGATCTACCTCGGTCACTGTGGAGTACGAGACGGTCTGAAGTGTAGTAATCTGATTGGTCTGGTGAGAGGTCACTTGATCTTGTCTAATCGGGTGTATTCCAGATCGGTCCCCTTTCTTAGCAGCTTAATAGGTGTTGGCGCATTTCTCTCTTTGCTTATTTTGCGCTGATTTAGGGCAGTAAATATTAAGAAGTCATAATATATCGCTAACGTAGCTCATTGCTCTGATCATCATAGGCATTGAAAGTGATTAGGTGTGAAAGCTAAATTATTCAGTTTTTATACTCTTTTCGACTCTTTATTTACTCGCCATGCTGGCTCGGATGAGCAGCTAAATTAGTTGGCGCCGGTCATGGTGGACCAAAGGCGGACCAGTCATGCAGCCAGTCAGTCAGTAATTCATGCGATCAGAGTCCAGATTGAGGACTCAGCTTCGGCTGTACTTTAGTGCAGTTCGGGGCGCAGCGGCAGCCAAATTATTAATGTAACTTAATGTAATCTTTAGAGTAGTTAGGGCGCGCTTTCGGAAGAGGCTAATTAGGTCATTTCATCGCTTTGCGGCAGTTAGTTGAAGCATCGAGGCTAAAAGCTGGGATATTCCCTATCCACTCCTCTTAGTAATATAACAGTGCATTTCCGAGTCCACATAATCCGATCCATGCAAGAACCCCCTGCACAAGTCCTCTCTGAGCCTGCCTTGGTCATGCGATCTAGTCCCTGCAGTGTCCCTTAGTCGGCTATGACTTCGAGATTGACAGCTAAAAGACACTAGTTGTAGGTGGAAATCAGGCCTCAATTAGTCGGGAACTTGGTTTCGACAGGGCTGTTTGGTGATGCAGTCCACACAAGTTGGTGGCGGCGGGGCTGTCAGCTTCCCTTTGGGGCTGGCGGCTCTCTACCTTTCTTTATCTCCGTGTCTGTCTCTCGCTGTCTTCTCCGAGCATAGGACCTAGCCGCTCGCCACATCCATCATGCTACCCCTGGGGCTGACCTCGAGATCGGGAATGGGAGGCCAGAGTTGTCGATATAGGCAATAAGATCGGCGCTCTGAGGCCGCGTCGGTAAAACGACAAAGCCGAAACCCAACAAAATTAAAAAGTTACTCTGCATTCAACATTAAAAGCTGCAGATCGGAGAACGCTTTGTTTCACTGCAACCCAATGATGCTTCGAATCACTGCCTGGACACTGCTGACAAGCTGCCTGTTGCTCAGCTTCCGACCGCATCCAACAGAGGCTAGTTGCGTCATCACGAATATCAAAAACGATTGCACAGGCTTGGACTATGAAGATTGCGGCGATTGCGCCATAGCAAAACTAAGAGGCTGCGGAATGAGCGTTGACCAACGAAAAATAGCTTATGTCTGCCGAGCTATGAACGAAAAAATGTACAACAAATAAAAAATTTTCTGGCTAAACAGTCTTGCGCAGAATTGTTAGATTCAAGCCAAGCCAAATAAGAACAATTATGCAGTCTTCTTCGATAGATAATGTTTGGTGTTGTTCATTATTTCAATACTTCGGTATGATTCTTAATTACATTAAGAACATTTTTCACTAAGAAATTGCGGATCTGCTTATTGTTGACTAAGCAGTTTGGAGTGTTTATGTTAAAATAATAAGTGTGTTCTAGGCTGCTCGAGACTCTGTGTTGTTTTCTATGGTACAATAATTTTAGAAGGACGTAGAAGGACGTGACACTCCAAATATTTGAAGGCCGATTTAACTTCCTTAGTCCTTCTAACAAAAGTGACTTATATTGGTCCTCGTAATTTTAACCATGCACGCTACCTAATAGCGCACTACCTTAGCTTTTTAATTTAACGTGATAAATGTTATTGTAAAAGTAACGTCCTTTTTATTCCGATAGTGGTTTTTCTTTCGTTTGTAAAGCACGGAAATATGATAATATCCCAATTTCAGTTTGTTTAAACAAAATAAGTAATATTTTTTGGTGTAATAAGAAATTTCTGGGAACCCTTATTTTTTATGTTATGATTTAAATAGTTTTTTCTCATTTATACGCTTTATTATTGTGCGTCCGGTTTATAGAGCACCAGACATTGTTGATAAACAGGGCTTACCTTATAACCCTGATTTAAAAGTGCAAATTGTATTCCGAACTTTTGACTTAAGTAATGTTTACACCATACTAGAGTTGCAAAGTACTCATCGATTTGTATAACCTAATTTTTAATATTACATAAAAATTAGGATATGAGGATGTATATAATATCATCTAGGCTACCTCCGATATCACGCTATCTGTTTTATAGCCATATTATATTCGCTAGCGTAGGCCCTAGCGGCCTAGCCCTTATTGTAGACAGTCAATGTCTATGATATAATATTTCAATGATGTAAAGATGTAATTAATATAATTCAAAAATAGAAACTTGTAAACCTATTTCCCATACTAGGCCTAGCATATATCCTCAATGGTAAAAGTGGCCTAAAATTGTTCTTTGCTAGGGCCTACTTAGATGGATTATGTAGCCAGCAGATCAATAAGATAGATAGCCTTTACTTTCCTAAGTCATGAGGCCTAGACCAATATTTATGTAACAAGCTAGGGGGCTAGCCCTAAGTGATCAGTGGATAAATTGACATCATTATATAGAAAATAAAATTAGGCCTAATGCATAATAAATGGATAATGGGTTTTTTGTCAAAAAATGAAGATGCAATTTTTGAAGCCAAGGTTAACTTATTGTAAATTAAGATTCCTAAGGCGATCCTAAAGATTCCCATGTTAAATTATTTTACACAATTTTAGGGAACTTTACACTCACATAAGCATGGTCCATATGGGAACCAATCAAAAGGGCAACAAATAAAAAGGGCGACAATGTTTTATTTATTATTCTAAAGGAACTTTCTTAACAATGCTCATGCATCAGATGAAAGCAAACAAAATTTTAACGGACTTTGTTTTACTCTCTATGATGTTTAATGTGGCTGTTGAGATAATTTAACTTCATTTATCGCGACCGATTTTGTTTCGTTTTGGGCAAAATAAAAAATTTGTAGGTGGGGGTATCCCCCCTTGGGCCTTCTAATGTTAAATAAATTGCTAAATTATGATCAATGGTCTCCCTAGCTAGGACCACAGGACCACAGGTCTAATTCATTCAATTGATTCATTCATTCACATACATGCGCAACCTCCTGAATCTTACCCGGCCAGTGCAACGTTGTTCAGTGTAAGTGCGACATAGGTTGTCAGTGGAAAAATTTGTGACTTAGTTGGCCACAAAAATTTCGAAGGACCAAAAAAAAAGGTCCCGCGAACGATTCTTGCCTGAATCTTCCCAATTCTTCTCCATTTTGCGACTTACCCCCTCGTGTTTTTCACCAATTTTGTGACTTACATCGGCGATTTTTCGACTTGCATCGCCGATTTTGCGACGTCCCTTGCTTGGCAGGCCTGTCACCCGGCCAATTCGGCCGGGTGTTGCGCATGTATGTTCATTCATAATTTTTGATATGTTTAATAGGCAACAAGTTTCATTGATATGAGTCTAAAATGATTCTAAAAATAGAGTTGATTATTTGAATAGTTCCGATCCGATTCCTGCTCTTGAATTGAGAAAATGAAAAGCCTAATTTACAGGAAACAGAAAAACAAAGTAACTGGAAAGTAATAATCTATTTTGTCTTCCATCTGACGCATGTGGATTATCAGATAACAATTAGACTGAAATGTCACCCTTTTGATTGCTGCTTTTGGACCTGTTGCCCTTTTGACTGTCGCCATTTTGATCTGTCGCCCTTTTGATCTGTAGCCATCCATATAGGGATATTGTGGGGATAAGCGGGGATACATGTAAAACACAAGTCTGTGAAACTGGCACTACTGGCAGCACTACTGGCATGGGTAATATCCAGTATAGGATATTCGCTGGCTCGAGTTTTTTGACCAGAAGTAGATAATGTCGATCAACTGAATACCTTGGAAGAAGGAACCGCACCAAATTGACCACTGTTGGTGACATGTCTTGCAGCTCCAGTAGACACTATCCATGTAGTCTCAACCAGCCCGCCTTTGGAATGACATAAGCTTGTTAGGGCAGTGCTCATAGTCCATGCTGATTATAGGAATACATTATATAGAATATTGATTAGTTACCTAGATTTAGATAGATAAGAAAAGACTTTATCTTCTTAGTTCTCAATTTTTCATTTTTATTCTTCCTGTTATAATTTAGTCCCTACAACTTTGTCTTTGGCAAGTTCAACATCTTATTCAAGTAATTCTTTTTTCTATAATCTTAAGTGACTAAGTCTTATAGTATATTATATTCATATTCTTATTAGTATTAAAAGGACTTAGAGCTATCCAAGGAATATGATTTTTCTTGGGCCTAAATTGGCTACATATGTGCGCAACAGTCAGCCAATCCGGCTGACTAATTTGGTGGCTAACCAAGGTAAGTCACAAAATCGCTGATTAAAATTGCAAAATTGCCAATGTAAGATGCAAAATTGCTGATGAAAGTCACAAAATTGCTGATAAAGGTCGCAAAATTGCTAATGAAAGTCGCAAAATCACTGACATGTCAGAAAGTTGGTAAGAATAGAGGGGGTAAGTTATACAATGGGTGGTAGAAGTGTTAAATTTGGAGGAGAATAGTAAAACAATGTAGCAAGCAGGCAAGTTATAGGTGAGATGTGGATCGCGGGACCTTTTTTTGCTCCTTTGAACTTTGAGCCCAAGTAAGTCACAAATTTTTTTTACTGATAACTAAGTTGCACTGGCCAACCAAATTTTCCAAGTTGCATACGTATGATTGGCTATATAGAATATATACTAACAATACAATAACAATTACAAATAATAAAAGGCTACATAAGGATAAAATAAGATATAGTACTAGATAGGTCTAGGCTAATCCACCTGACCAAACCTGGCCAAAAAGCAAAATTACAAAATTCTAGTCTTATTGATATCTAGCTATTCCTCATTGCTAGATGCTATGATTCCCTGGACCCTGTTGATTTGCATTTGCACCCTTGTAGATAGGCATAGCATGGTCTTGTCTATGGGATATAGCTATTATATTGTACTATACAATCTATATTGCATTGTGTACTTACTACTAACTAGTTACTAGCCTACCTACCTATGGTATGGCAACAAGACTAGCTAATAAGCTACTATATACTATAATATATTGGTATTGTCCAGTGTCCATGAGAACATAATATATAATAGAACTCCATATCTATATATTTACAATACAAATATATAATAGGCCTTAGGTTTAGGCATAGCTCTAAAAATGTTAAACCAAATGAAATAGTTGGGCTATAGCTATAAGGCAATCAGGATGTAACATAGCCAAGATACAACACAATACACACAGAGTTATATATACCAGTCCTTGCACAAGAATAGCTAGTGAAATTGAAAATTAAAACTTCAAAGAAAATAATTATTAATTGATAAAGAAACAACAATGAGTAAGCTTTTAATCTTTTTTGTAAAATGGTTGACAATGTACTTATGGATATAGGTAGGTACATACATGCCCAACACCCATCCAAACCAGACAAATGAAATGGCCACCAGCCAAGGTAAGTCACAAAATTGCTAATGTAAGTTGCAAAAATGCTGATGTAAGTTGCAAAATCATTGATAAAAGTTGCAAAATCAGCAATGTAAGTTGCAAAATCAGTGAAAATTGAGGAGGTAAGTCGCAAAGTTGAGGAGGTAAGTTGCAAAAAGGAGGGGATAAGTTGCAAAAGGGAAGGGGTAAGTTGCAAAAAGGAGGAGAATTGCAAAGATTTAGGTAAAAAAGGTGTGCGGGACCTTTTTTTGGTCCTTCAAACTTTGGCCCAAAGTAAGTCACAAAATTTTCCTAAAACTAAGTTGTGCTGGATGGGTGAAATTTTTTGGTTGGGCATGTATGGGTAGGTAGATAGGCACTGTACATCTATACTGGGCAGATATAGACCATGGCCTGGTCTGGGCCATTTCATATGGAATTGATGTGCCTATGTCTATGGGTAATGCTATTATGCTAATGCAATTGGTTAATTACATGTATAATGCATTATTTTAAGTTTGTTCAAAGAAAAAAATAAATGGCAGTGCTTGATAAAACTGCTAAGAGAGAGTAAAAAACTAAGGTAAGGTTTAGGACTTAGGAAGTTAGGACTAGGACTCTAGGAATAGTATTGTAATAGGCATTTCTGGCTATCCTGTCCAGTCCAGGCCTACCTACTGTGAAACCTACAGATACAATTAATTCTTAGGTTAGGTCTAGTTAGTCTAATACTGCTTAAAGAGGCCTATTTTGTTAATTTTCTTTTTAAGTTGACATAATTTCATAGAAATTTAGAAATCTCATTTTGTAACTTTTTCAAAACTTGTTGGCTTGAAATTTAAAAATGCTAAGCACTAAATTGCTCTTGCACAATTGCATTTGCATCTTGCCTTGGAAAAAAGCAGATACAATATTTGCATCTGATGCCCAAAAATTAGGTGCAAGTCAGGATCTTTGGGTCCAAGTTGCACCCTAGTTGCACAAAAAAACCCTGGATAATTGTAGTCAGCATTAATTTGTAAAGTATCTCAAAGTTCTCTTGTAATGACCATTGTAAATTCTATCCTTCAGGCTTTAGTAAGACTATTGAGCAAGGATTTTGTATCATGTACCACCTACTTAAATTATAAGACAATTCAGTTAACATCACTTTCATAAAAGTCATAGTAACAAATTTCATTTTTATAAAGGGTTTGGCCACTTTAGCAATGATTAAATGGAAAATAGTAATTTAATGAATAGTCATAAATAGTGAAATTGGCAAATTTGGCCACTTATTTATATATAGATTGCAAAATACTAGCAAGTAATCCTAGGCTAGGGATAAAAAATTTGGATGGATTATATAGCCAGCAAATTGATAAGATAGATAGCCTTTTAATCCTCAATTAAAATTTAATGTGGGATCCTAGTGGATATCTACAATCTCTTTATTCTTGTTATCTTCACTTCTCCCTGTTTTAGAAATCCCTTCCTTATTTCCTCTTTTTCTTATTTATTAGATTTTTTATTATCCTTAATTTTGGTGCAGCCATGTATGTTGAAAGAGTTGTAGCCTAGAGGCTAGGGCGCCTGCCTAATGACCGGAAGGTTGTGGGTTCGAGTCCTAGCCCCTAGGAGACAATTTGTGCCCTTGAGCAAGGCACTTAATCCCGCATTGTTTCAGTCCACCCAGCTGTGATTGGGTACCAGCATATGCTGGGTAATAACTGATCCTGAAGCAGGCCCATCTTATCCTGTCACTGTGCGGCTTTGTGAGTGAAGATTCACTGTTCACCAGGCAGGTTTAAAATAAAAAAAGATGGAGCTGGCAGTGGGGTGCCTACCATGCCCGAGAGTGTTTCAGGTGCAACTGGTGTGCAGTCTTCACCTGCATCAGCACCCGCGCTACAGGTTTACCTGTCAGCATCTGTTATTATTATTATTATGTATGTTGTCCATCTAATGAAATAATCTTTATTGCAGCCTTTAAAGGCTTTTGTAGATAGTATCCAAAGTAATATGATAATTTTGAGACCCAAATACCAATTTTTGTTACATTTAAAGCAAAAAATTAGCTTTAAATATATTTCTAAGATGAATATACTACAAAAGTATCTATGACTTCTTTTTATCAGTGTCAATGTCAATTACTATATGCTATATTTAACTAATCTATATATCTATCTCCTATTGGAGCCAATGAATGTTTTTGTGGATAGTATCTAGTATACTTGCTAAATATTTCTGGCATGCTAGTATATTAAATCTATACCTATGCCTAGGGTAAATAGCAAGAATTACAATGACTGTCTTTAGGTAATAAAATGCCCTGTTATCTACAAGCAGTATCCTTAAAAGTATTGTCACTTTTGCCTATCATTCCAATTCTATGTTCTGACAAATTTAAATTTAAATTTTAATTAATTTGTGTGGAAAGTGGCTTATTTTAGCTTTCTACCATAGAAAGTCTCATTGCTTCATGTGCTTTATACTCAATGCAGTGAGCAATTGTCCACGCAACCTTAGCCATGATTTATACACATGTAAAGTTTACTCAAGCTTAGGCAGCTGCAGCCAAAGTAGAGATATAGGCAGCACAGACTTGCAAGGCAGAGAAGTTGCTTGCACTAGTCAAAATCAAGACATCCCATATTTACCCTCTGGAGTCTTGGTCCAAAAATGCCCTGAGATCCATGACAATCTGATTTGTATCCATGGTGCTGACACAATCAGCCAAAGAATGGTCAACTGGTAGTTGGAGCAGTTTAAGTCCAGTCATCAATCAGTGGCATATGCGATGCACTCCACCACCAATGGCAAAAGTGTGTCCAGCTGCATGGGGACTACATCGAGAAGAGGACAATGCCCATAGATGATGACAAGAAAGTCCTGCTGCATAGTGTGTGTAAAACTGTGTCCATGGCCCTGTGCTAAATCACTCATAACTTTTTGCAAGTTTGTTTAATTAGAAAAATTTAAATTACACATTGTTGCCAGAATGCACTTCTGTTCATCTACTATTCTTGCCTGTTAAATAAATCTTCCAAAAATGTTTTACAATAAAAAGTGACTACTTTTGGGACACCCCTTGTAATTAGTCAGCTTAGCTATTAAAATTGCTTTGCTAGAAAAATTTGGTTAAGAAGTGGTGCACTTGATAGTGGCATCCAGCAAACTGAAACCATTGGCTACAATGGCATCTAGGACTAAAGCTAATATACTAAAGCTGATATTCTAGGCTAACTAGCCAGGTTTAGGACAAATCCCATTCGATTTTGTCAATTAAAAGTTTAAAATAATATCTATAGACATGTAATAATTTCCTGTAATCAACTATAACCTACTTTTAAAGCTAAATTAATTGCTGGCTAGTGAACAATTATATTCATTTTAACTCATAAGTTCTTAAGTTTGAACTTAGCTAATCTTTGGATATTAATAATGGTAATAAAATTGTTTGAAGATAATGAATTATAATATTCACTGCATCAAATGGCTGGGAAATTCAATACATTATGAATACATTATGCACTAATGCTTTTATAATCATTTTAGTTACTTTTACACCAAGGGACAAGTATGAGAACATCAAAGATTGGCTTATATTTAATCTTGTTGCCTTATTCGTTGATTTTTATCATATCATTGATTCTACATTACTGATAGAGTTGTCTATTTTGCCACAATCAAAAAGTTTGTCTTTTTAATATTGCTATTTTTTAATTATTTTGAATTTTCTGATTTGGTTAAATGAAGCACATAGGTATGTGTTAATTATGAGTGAGAATTATTGTTCTCTTGTTACTGAGTGATTAAATTTGGGCTTTTTTAGTTTGATTCTGCCAGGGCGTGCAACTTATTCTGAGTTAATCTCATCTGTTGTGCTGCCGCCATCTTTGCCTGGTTAAGACACGCGAAACTCTCCACATCGTGCTGGATTTCTTCCCTCTTCTGCCGCTAAAACACGCTGAAGTTTGCTTTTTCCCTCTTTCCCTCATCTACAAATCCGCTCCAATCTCAACGTGCTCAGGCCTCTGTGTAGTTTGAATTTTTTTATCTGTCCCCTCGCCTTCTTGATGCCGATTGGTTGTTTTCATTGCCACATCCATCCGTATCTGTATTAGCGCGGTAAATTTATCAATCCCTCTCTTTCTCTCACAGTGCAGTCTGGCTTTCCATCAAATATATAATCTATATATTTCTCCCCAAGCGCTCAGTACAACAGCGGAACGCCCGCCACCCGCTACAAATTAAGATTAGTAAGCATCTGTTGCTTCTCTCGCGAAGAAGAGCTAGTAGGTGAGTGAAGGCTTCACCAATACAATAAACCCGTGTGTTGATTAAATGCACTAAAGCTAATAATAGATGACAGCTCGTCTGAAAACGCTTAGCTACTGCCAATTTTTAATGTAATTTTACTGCTTTCTTCACCTGCACCAACGAAAGGCTAGGATACAAATTGATTATGCGTCAAAGCCATCAGGATTTTTTAATTGTATTCGGCATTTTGGCGGTACTTTCGCCTTGAGAATAGCCCGTGTGGGGACGCACTAGCTCTACCGTCTTCTATGCCGTCGGGCACAAGCGTAGTCAAGTGTCGGTGACCTCTTTTTTTCTTAACACTGCGTCCTGTTTTTTTCTGCCTACATTTGTATTTACTCTGTCAATCAGTAGTAATGCTAACTAATGTTAAATTGGTCTTGTTTACACTGCTTCTCTAGACTGCGCGGCCTGTTTTGCGCTGTGCTATTCGAGACGTGCGTGTGTTTTAAATTAAATAATGCATTTGCAGGCACTAAGCGAGGCTGTTTGTAGCGTGAATAGACGTCATATATTTAGCCCGAGCTATTCTCTCTTATTGTTTCCCTTTTCAGTCACTGCAAATCTGATTTTATCCCTAGGCTGTCCGTCTAATCTATTGTCGAGACTCCTTGTTTCTCAACTAGCCTCTAATAGACTGTTATTATTATTTCTCTCTTTGCCTTTAATCCGCGTGATTTCTCCTAGACTCCGCGCCTACTCTGTTTCTCGCTACTCTGCCCCCTTTGCTCTTCGTTAGGGTTTCAGTCGGCTTCGTCTCACTCTAAGAGGCTTAATAACTCGCACTGTTGATGCTTCCCTCAGTCCCGTTTCATTTCCTCCTCTTTGGCCAGGCCCAGGTAAGCGTGTCTTATAGGTATTCCGATTGCGCACTGCACGCTGCGAGGCCGATCTTTGCGAATCCTCCTCACGGTTTCCTTTAGCTGCTTGTTCAAGAAAAATCCCCCAGCCAAACTTTGCGCGCTCTCCCCTTTCCTGCTGTTCATTAGAGTACAAAATGTCCACGGCTCTAGGCTGCACACTTCGTGTTTTTAATTTGTAGGAAAAAAACGGCCAGTTTTTATCGGGTCATGCGCCAGGCTGTTCCAATCGTTTCGGCCTTTGGCAGTTTGTAAACAAGAAACACTGGCTTCTTCAATGAGATACGGTGCTGATATATGACTCTCTTATCTTTATTTACTTAGTAATTGACAGCTTATCTAGGTGTTTTGTGCGTGCAGTAGAAGCCTACTTTGTGCTTGATTTGGAATTCTCTAACCAAATACCTTTGCCGTCAGCAATTTAATGTCAAGTTTTATTCAAGGTTACGCTTAGTAGACTTTTGAATTAAGAAATGAAACAGTAACTCATTTTTGCATTTGGCAGCCCTGCCTTGACCTTAGGGGCAGTTGTACAGCATTTTTCTTGTGTATGTGTCGCCCTCATTTAACGGTTAAATTGAAAAAACTGTTTCAGCATGGAGCAGAAACAGTCGCAGGGGCTCATGGATATGGAGGTTGAACCGCTCGAATATGGCGACGCCGCGCACCAACACCAGTCGGCGGCGGCTGCCATGCCGCAGATGCAATTTGCTCCTGGCGGCGAGCACCCCGACTACGCTAGCATGGACTCGGTCTCCGCCGTTGTCTCCCAATATTTTGGCGGTCAGCGGCCGCCGCCAAACGAGGAGCCCAGCCTGGTGTACATGAGCCAGCACATGCAGCTGTTCCACCAGGCGTCCAACCAGGCCTGCAGCCTGCCGCACGAGCAGCTGCCTACTCGCATACCGATTTCAAAATCGCTCATTAAAGAAGGCTATCTGATGAAGCGCGGCGAGCACATTAAAAATTGGCGCCGGCGCTACTTTATCCTGTACCAGGACGGCACGTTCTTTGGCTACAAGGTGAAGCCAAAGTCGCAGAAAGAGTACCTAACTCCGCTGAACAATTTTACTGTCAAGAATTCCAAAGCTGTTTGCATGAATATGCCGAAGCCGCACACATTTCTGCTGCGAGGCCTGCAGGGCACTAACATTGTCGATCGAATGTTCTACGTGGAAACTGCCGAAGAGCGGGACTCGTGGGTGAACGCGATTATTAATGTCGCTAACATGCACAAATCCTCCAGCGAGGCGCCCGTCACTGTTAGCACCGCCTCCGACGCTGTGGACCCGCCTGAGCTGTGAGTTGCTTGGCTGAGGGTGGACAGGACTGACAGCTGGACAGAGAGACAGACAGCTGGACACACAGGCAGACAGCTGGACAGAGGGACAGACAGCTGGACAGAGGGACAGACAGCTGGACAGAGAGACAGACAACTGGACAGAGAGACAGACAGCTGGACAGAGAGACAGACAGCTGGACAGAGAGACTGACAGCTGGACAGAGAGACAGACAGCTGGACACACAGGCAGACAGCTGGACAGAGAGACTGACAGCTGGACAGAGGGACAGACAGCTGGACAGAGGGACAGACAGCTGGACAGAGGGACAGACAGCTGGACAGAGAGACTGACAGCTGGACAGAGGGACAGACAGCTGGACAGAGGGACTGACAGCTGGACAGAGAGACTGACAGCTGGACAGAGGGACAGACAGCTGGACAGAGGGACAGACAGCTGGACAGAGAGACAGACAGCTGGACAGAGGGACAGACAGCTGGACAGAGAGACAGACAACTGGACAGAGAGACAGACAGCTGGACAGGGGGACAGACAGCTGGACAGACAGGCAGACAGCTGGACAGAGGAAATAGTTAGGCCTAGGCAGGTAAGTAGGCGGATAGAAAGGGGGTAGCAGATGGGCTTGGCTAGAAAGAACGATAAAGCTATAGTATAAGCCACTTGGGGCAAGCAGGAGAAGACAGATTCCTTTTAAGAGGCCAAAATTTAATTAGTTCCGGGCAAAAACTATCAGTGAGCGGCTTCTCTTTGGGTATTGTTCATTTAATCCGCCACCTGAGGTGCCTTTTATCTTAGTTGGCGCGCCTAATTAAAATCAGTAAATTGATGCGGAAATAAGGCAGCGTTGCAGTTCGTAATTTTAGAAACAAGTATCCAGGTAGTGCAGCGTTTCTCGTAATCTATTCATAAATAAGTTTAGCCTTTTATATTATGTTCTAATTGCTATCATGGTATGTCGCGTTTGCCGTAGCTTAGAAGTTGTGTGAACTCATCTAGATCAAAGCCAAAATCATTCAGCGGTCAGGAATCGGAATGTAGAGATATTTATTGGCAATAGTTCATTTTGACGGTTTGTAAGATAAGTTAAGAGCGGTTAGATGTTTTTATTGTATAGCTTTAAGTTACTACTTTGAATTTTTCCGTGGGTCACAGTCGCAGCATTACTAGCATTTGTAACCTGCTGATTAGGAATTGAGTTAGTTTTAAACAAACCTGCTTTAAAATCAATTCACCGAACCTAAACCACACTTTCCAGCCCTAGAAACAAAGTCAGCCTGTCCGACTTCGAGATGCTCAAAGTACTTGGCATGGGCACATTTGGCAAAGTGGTGCTGTGCCGCGAGAAGGCCTCAAACAATTTGTTCGCCATCAAAATACTGAAGAAAAGCGTGCTAATTGAGGTTCGTTTCACTTCTCCTGGAAGAAGAAATTGTTTTGTAGTTTCAGGAGGGTAGCAACCAGCACTGAGTGTCAGGAGGGTAGCAGGCAGCACTGAGTATCAGGAGGATAGCAGGCAGCACTGAGTGTCAGGAGGATAGCAGGCAGGACTGAGTGTCAGGAGGGTAGCAGGCAGCACTGAGTATCAGGAGGATAGCAGGCAGCACTGAGTGTCAGGAGGGTAGCAGGCAACACTGAGTGTCAGGAGGGTAGCAGGCAGGACTGAGTATCAGGAGGATAGCAGGCAGCACTGAGTGTCAGGAGGGTAGCAGGCAACACTGAGTGTCAGGAGGATAGCAGGCAGGACTGAGTGTCAGGAGGGTAGCAGGCAGCACTGAGTGTCAGGAGGGTAGCAGGCAACACTGAGTGTCAGGAGGATAGCAGGCAGGACTGAGTGTCAGGAGGGTAGCAGGCAGCACTGAGTGTCAGGAGGGTAGCAGGCAGGACTGAGTATCAGGAGGATAGCAGGCAGCACTGAGTGTCAGGAGGGTAGCAGGCAGCACTGAGTGTCAGGAGGGTAGCAGGCAGCACTGAGTATCAGGAGGATAGCAGGCAGCACTGAGTGTCAGGAGGGTAGCAGGCAACACTGAGTGTCAGGAGGATAGCAGGCAGGACTGAGTGTCAGGAGGGTAGCAGGCAGCACTGAGTGTCAGGAGGGTAGCAGGCAGCACTGAGTGTCAGGAGGGTAGCAGGAGCAAGGTAGTTGCTGAAGTAGTGGGTCTCCTACATGAGCAAGCTGGTTGCTGAAGTAGTGGGTCTCCTACATGAGCAAGCTGGTTGCTGAAGTAGTGGGTCTCCTACATGAGCAAGCTGGTTGTTGAAGTAGTGGGTCTCCTACATGAGCAAGCTGGTTGTTGAAGTAGTGGGTCTCCTACATATATGAGCAAGCTGGTTGCTGAAGTAGTGGGTCTCCTACATGAGCAAGCTGGTTGCTGAAGTAGTGGGTCTCCTACATGAGCAAGCTGGTTGCTGAAGTAGTGGGTCTCCTACATGAGCAAGCTGGTTGCTGAAGTAGTGGGTCTCCTACATGAGCAAGCTGGTTGTTGAAGTAGTGGGTCTCCTACATGAGCAAGCTGATTGTTGAAGTAGTGGGTCTCCTACATGAGCAAGCTGGTTGCTGAAGTAGTGGGTCTCCTACATTAGAAAGTTTATCGAGCCGAGGCTTGAACCAAAAGCCCTTTATAATAATTCTATCGTGTTAAACTCCGGTAAAGTCCAATTATACAATTTCTGGCCCCAATGCAGAAGGACGAAGTTATCCACACGATGACCGAGAACCGAGTCCTGCAGACCTGCCGACACCCGTTCCTGACACAGCTAAAGTACTCTTTCCAAACCGAGGATCGCCTCTGCTTCGTCATGGAATACGTCAATGGCGGCGAGCTGTACTTTCACCTGCTTCACGAGCGCATCTTCTCGGAGGAGCGGACAAGATTCTACGCGGCCGAAATAGTCACTGCGATTGGCTATCTGCACGACATGAACATTGTTTACCGCGACCTCAAGCTGGAGAATCTTCTCCTAGACGAGATGGGCCACATTCGCATTGCCGATTTTGGACTCTGCAAAGAGGAGATGCAGTACGGCGTCATGACTAAGACTTTCTGCGGCACGCCCGAGTACTTGGCGCCGGAAATTCTCGGTGGGTAGCAGCTGGGGTGTCCTTTATAATTGTCTCAGTTTCCATTGGAGATTGCTGTCTTCACAAGCAAAAACTGAATTCATCTTATTTACGATTCTTACTCCTAGTAGTTTCTATATTATTTGGGTTAAGATCTCACCTCAGCTCCAATTGATATTGAGGCTTTTCAATGAGGCTTCTATTGATATTGAGTATTATCACTGAGGTCTCAACCCAGCTTTAATTGATATTGAGTATTCTCAATGAGACCTCACCTCAGCTGCAATTGATATTAAGTATTTTCAAAGAGGTCTCACCCCAGCTCCAATTAATATTGAGTAATTTTAAAGAGGTCTCACCCCAGCTCCAATTGATATTGAGTATTTTCAAAGAGGTCTCAACCCAGCTCCTATTAATATTGAGTCTTATCAATGAGATCTCACCCAAGCACCTATTGATATTTTAGTCTACTCTATGGGATCTCAAGCCAGCTCCTGTTGATCTTGAGTATTCTCAATGCGATCTCACCCCAACTCTACATTATACTGAGTCCACCCTATGAGATCTCACCAGCTCAAAACGACTGAATAAATCCCCCGCACCTGCAGACGAGAATGACTACGGGCGCAGCGTGGACTGGTGGGGCCTTGGCGTGGTCTCCTACGAGATGATGTGCGGCCGGCTTCCGTTCTACTCGCGCGATCACGAGATCCTGTTCGAGCTGATCATGAACGACAGCGTGAGAATTCCAGCCAATCTCAGCCGGCAGGCGCAGGACTTCCTGGCCCGCCTGCTCATCAAGGAGCCGTCCAGACGGCTCGGCGGCTCCGTCCTTGACGCTGTTGACGTTATGCGGCACCCGTTCTTTGCCGGCATCGACTGGGTGAAGCTCACCAAGAAGGAGATTCCGCCGCCCTGGAAGCCGGAGGTTCGCGACGCCTGCGACACCAGGTACATACCCGAGGAGTTCCTGCGCGAGCCCGTGCAGCTCACGCCGCCAGCCTCGGCCGGCCCGACAGGCGCCAGCGGCACCCGCTGGCCAATGGACGGGCCAAACTTTGAGAAGTTCAGCTTCTACGGCTCGCGCACCTCGCTCAGTTCCTATATGAGCTCCACCAGCATGGGCGACGTCTGAACTCAATATGTAAATCGTAAAAATCCCATTTATCACACCGGAATCTAATCTATCCCACCAAAATACCAATTATCCCACCTATCCCACCAGAATCCCATTTATCACACCAGAATCCCATCTATCACACCAGAATCCCATCTATCCCACAAGAATCCCATCTATCCCACAAGAATCCCATCTATCCCACCAGAATCCCATCTATCACACCATAATCCCATCTATCACACCAGAATCCCACCTATCCCACCAGAATCCCATTTATCGCACCAGAATCCCATCTATCACACCAGAATCCCATCTATCCCACCTGAATCCCATCTATCACACCATAATCCCATCTATCACACCAGAATCCCACCTATCACACCAGAATCCCATCTATCCCACTAGAATCCCATCTATCCCACTAGAATCCCATCTATCCCACCAGAATCCCATCTATCCCACAAGAATCCCATATATTACACCAGAATCCCATCTATCCCAACAGAATCCTATCTATCACACCAGAATCCCATCTATCCCACAAGAATCCCATCTATCCCACAAGAATCCCATCTATCCCACCAGAATCCCATCTATCACACCATAATCCCATCTATCACACCAGAATCCCACCTATCCCACCAGAATCCCATTTATCGCACCAGAATCCCATCTATCACACCAGAATCCCATCTATCCCACCTGAATCCCATCTATCACACCATAATCCCATCTATCACACCAGAATCCCACCTATCACACCAGAATCCCATCTATCCCACTAGAATCCCATCTATCCCACTAGAATCCCATCTATCCCACCAGAATCCCATCTATCCCACAAGAATCCCATATATTACACCAGAATCCCATCTATCCCAACAGAATCCTATCTATCACACCAGAATTCCACCTATCCCACCAGAATCCCATCTATCCCACTAGAATCCCATCTATCCCACTAGAATCCCATCTATCCCACCAGAATCCCATCTATCACACTAGAATCCCATCTATCACACCAGAATCCCATCTATCACACCAGAATCCCACCTATCACACCAGAATCCCATCTATCCCACTAGAATCCCATCTATCCCACTAGAATCCCATCTATCCCACCAGAATCCCATCTATCCCACAAGAATCCCATATATTACACCAGAATCCCATCTATCCCAACAGAATCCTATCTATCACACCAGAATTCCACCTATTCCACCAGAATCCCATCTATCCCACTAGAATCCCATCTATCCCACCAGAATCCCATCTATCACACCAGAATCCCATCTATCACACCAGAATCCCATCTATCCCACTAAAATCCCATCTATCACACCAGAATCCCATCTATCCCACTAGAATCCCATCTATCCCACCAGAATCCCATCTATCACACCAGAATCCCATCTATCACACCAGAATCCCATCTATCCCACTAGAATCCCATCTATCCCACCAGAATCCCATCTATCCCACAAGAATCCCATATATTACACCAGAATCCCATCTATCACACCAGAATCCCATCTATCCCAACAGAATCCTATCTATCACACCAGAATTCCACCTATCCCACCAGAATCCCATCTATCCCACCAGAATCCTATCTATCACACCAGAATTCCACCTATCCCACCAGAATCCCATCTATCCCACCAGAATCCCATCTATCCCACTAGAATCCCATCTATCCCACCAGAATCCCATCTATCACACTAGAATCCCATCTATCACACTAGAATCCCATCTATCACACTAGAATCCCATCTATCACACTAGAATCCCATCTATCACACCAGAATCCCACCTATCACACCAGAATCCCATCTATCCCACTAAAATCCCATCTATCACACCAGAATCCCATCTATCCCACTAGAATCCCATCTATCCCACCAGAATCCCATCTATCCCACTAGAATCCCATCTATCACACCAGAATCCCATCTATCCCACTAGAATACCATCTATCCCACCAGAATACCATCTATCCCACCAGAATACCATCTATCCCACCAGAATCCCATCTATCCCACCAGAATCCCATCTATCCCACCAGAATCCCATCTATCACACCAGAATCCCATCTATCCCACTAGAATTCCACCTATCCCACCAGAATCCCATCTATCCCACTAGAATCCCATCTATCACACCAGAATCCCATCTGTAAGTTGTGAATCTAACTTTTCGCCGACAAATGTCATAATTATTAGAAAAGCTAACAATTATACGAGTATGTCACACCTGCAAGCCGCACAACGCCCCAGAAAATTCCTGTTGTGACCAACCAAGGTCAAACCCTGCTCTATCAGCACCGCACTGCTTCTTCCTACACCAACCAAAGATTTTTAGTGTGACGCCTGTAGCTCTCTCCATGCTTGCTTGACTTTCACTAAAGAAATTTGAACAGTTAATTGATTACTTTATGTGTTTTATACGGAGCTGGTGGCTAGAAATGAATTGTCACCGCATTCCCTTTTCCCCCAGTTTTTCCTTAAAAATTTTCTGTCGTTTAACATGGAAAATGGTAACATCCGATTCAGCGAAGGGTTTTTTTAATTTATTATTCATATTTTTAAGTCTCTTTTTTATCTATATTGATTTTGCCAGATTGAAAAGCAAGCCGATGGTCGGACAGATGTTATTTTTGGAACAGTTAGTTTGTTGTTGAAGGCACCTTAGCCAGTTGGGCGTTGAAAGCTTTTACTTGCAAGAGTTTTTTGCACTTTTAATTATTCTCTATATTAATAATTCGTGTCTCTATAGTCACTTGCCGTTGTCGATTGAACAGTTTGTTTGTTTGTTATCGGCAGGTGTCACGCTTTTTCTATTTGTTTATTCTCACTCAGCTCGTGTCAGTAAGACGCCGGCTCTGCCCCTGCTCCCTTTGTGTCTAACCTTAATTAGAACATATTTTGCTTTCTCGGCTGTCTCAGTAACGTCTCCTGGCGACACAAGCCTGCTTGTGTATCTGCGCGATTGTTTTTTCACCCGCACTCAGTCATTTTTGCTTGTCATTGCCTTCTTGTTGTTCGTAGCTACTTTGACTTGAAAAAAAGACCTGTAATTCCTATAAAGCACCCGTTGATAGAAGTTGCTAAATCTGGCTTGAAATTTTGTCTCGAATTTCCAAATCTCCTTATGGTTCCCAACTTCCGCAGAAAATGATTCCCAAATCCCATTGAGAATGACTCCCAACCGTATGAGAGTGATTCCCAAATCCCGTTGAGAGTGACTCCCAACCGTCTGAGAGTTATTCCCAAATCCCATTGAGAATGACTCCCAACCGTATGAGAGTGATTCCCAAATCCCGTTGAGAGTGACTCCCAACCGTCTGAGAGTTATTCCCAAATCCCATTGAGAATGACTCCCAACCGTCTAAAAGTGATTCCCAAATCCCGTTGAGAGTGACTCCCAACCGTCTGAGAGTGATTCCCAAATCCCATTGAGAATGACTCCCAACCGTCTAAAAGTTATTCCCAAATCCCATTGAGAGTGATTCCCAACTTCCCTTGGGAATGATTCCCGAAACTTATTGAGAGATTCCGAAATCCCCTGAGAATGAGGCCCCGTTCTATAAAGCTTTCGTAAGTTCCGTCGTACGCTCTAACTTACGCATACGGAGTTAAGAACCGTCTCAGAACGTGCGTAGCTAAATGCGTTCTGTGAAACTTTCGTAGTCTCAACTACGTAACTTACGCAGGTACGCAGCTAAGATCAAACTCTAGCACTGGTACCTGACTTTTCAAAGGGGCTTCACCGAACATTTTGCGGCGTTGCGGTAGCGTTAGTTTGAACTTAGGGATACGCAAGCTTTATAGAGCGGGCCCTGAATCAGAAGCAGAAATAGGAAAATCAGAAAGCAAATGTTCACTTATTCTTTTTGTACTATTATGCTAATTATGTTCTATTTTCCCAGCGAGTGTACTTTTATTAATTGCATCCCATTAAGCGCGATGTGCCGTCTGGGCACACCCCCCGTGGCCGTGATGCTTTTCCTCTCCGCCTACGCGCGCCCTCTCTGTCCTTCCTTGTCCTGTGCACTGATGTCTCCTTGTCGTCGCGTGCTGTACACTCAGTGATGTGCTAACCTGTCTGATACAAAATTGATTATTAAATATTTACTTTTGTGTCTCGTATGATGTCTATCTACTTACTAAGCGCTAATATGTTTGCGTATATATTTTTTTTCTGATTATCTAATGCCCACTCCCTGCTAAATAAAATATCATATACACACCGCACCTGACTCCACGCCCATCCCCTCTGCAACTTGTGCATTATTAGCTATATGTCTTCAATGTGACGAAGAATTGAAATCCCCTGTCTAATATAGCTGTCTAATATATTTCTCCGATGTCAGCTTTTGAAAACTTGTGTTATTGCTTGTTCTGTGCTGCACCGTTTCTTTCTTTCTCTTTCTCCGTGTTGTGACGTTGTCCAACAATTGTTTCCCCCTTTGATGTTGTCCGTCTGCGTGCTGTCCACAGAGTCTGTGAAATGCGGAAATAAATAGCTAAATTTAGAGATTTTGTGCGCGCAACACGGCGGCTTAACGGACAGAAACATTTTGCTATAAATATAAATTCGCATGTTCTAATTCTACTATATAGATATCTTTGAATTGCGATCGGCGGTTTTGACTGTTCAAATGGCGTTTTTCATTTGAAGCACAGGTTACTAATGATCAGCTCTTCAGGCTGGTCTACCTACTCTACCAGATACTCAGGCTGGGCTACCCACTCTACCAGATACTCAGGCTGGTCTACCTACTCTACCAGATGCTCAGGCTGGTCTACCCACTCTACCAGATGCTCAGGCTGGTCTACCTAATCTACCAGACCCTTTTGTTCATATGGGTGGTATTTTTTTAGTTTTTTAGCAAATTATGTAAAAAAGCATAATAAGAGCATAATTTTGCCGATGTTACATTAATTAGATAAGTAACTTTTTTAGTATTTAGGAAACAAAAACAAGATAAAAAATTGACTCGAGGAATAAAATAGCTGTAAAGGTATAAAAGCTAAGGAAAACTACACAAAAGCTTGAACCTTCTGATCTGTTCCGGACTTCCGGTGCAAAATTTTTTGTTATTTAGCTACTGTTGAGTAGTATAGAAAGCATAGCCTATTATAATTTTTCTTCAAAAATCGATCAAATAGGATTTATCATTAACTACTGGTTAGAAAGACCTTTTAGAAACAGAGGGCAATTTAAAGAAAAAAGCACTATAGAAAATCCGCCCGGCTCATTAGAAGCAGTGGGTTCGATGTGGCAGTAGCAGGGTCCAGCAGGCGTCAGCAATGCTGTCAGCCAGCAAAGGCGAGGCGCAGGTGTAAACCCATGACCAGCAGTCTGGCATGCTATCGGAGAGCCCTCCGAGCAGTTTGACCCAGTCGGGCCGTTTGTAAATCACATTTCTAAGCTGCAGTTTGCCGAAAGCTGAGTCGGGCTTCACCCGTGTCAGAAACAGGTGCATGTGCAGCCAGTCGGCATTGTCTACCTCCAGTTTCTCTAGTAGATCGGCGAACCAGCGGAAGCCGTTTACGCTGCGGCAGACCCAAACGAAATCGACGCGACGGCATCGAACCTGTTCGTCTCGTTCGGCTCGCCGGTGTACGAGGCTGCGCAATAAGGAAGCGTACGGAGTGACCCCGATGCCGGCGGACACCATTATCACGTGTTTATGGCTCCAAGACGGCTTTGAGTGGACCTCGAGTTATTTCAGGGATTCGCTTGTTAATTGTGATATGTTCTATTAAACTGCTAGGTCATGAGTAAAGGGGGAGCTAGTGTACATTAGCCTAAGACTGAGTGGGAGGGTGGGTGGCTATGACTGTCGAGATTGCTAGTGTACATTAGCCTAAGGGAGAGTGGGAGGGTGGGTAGCTATAACTGGCAATTGCTTAATGTACATTAGCCTAAGGCAGAGTGGGAGGGTGGGTGGCTATGACTGAGAATTGCTAGTGTACATTAGTCAGAGTCAGAGGGGATAGCTTTGATGGAGGAGTGTATGGTACTCGTACAGGGTTACTCAGTGGTCAGGGTGTCATTTTATTATTATTATTATTATATTTTTTGCGCACGCCAAACGGGTGCTTGTTTTTTAACTTTAAAAATGGTCTAAGCAAAAACTGCTCGTGCTTGAACCCAAGTAATAGTTTTACGAGCATATATTCGAATAAAACATACCTCATACGGTCCCTCAACAAAGACTCTCTCGCAGACGACCAGCGAATCGTAGTCCTCGTCCGCAGCCGAATGGCGCTTAGTTGAGACGGTGACCCGACCCGCCTCCGGCTGCTTGGCCTCCGTCATAGCCCGGAAGTGCTCGTAGAGTCGCCGCGTCCAGGGCCCGACAGCCTGGATGTGCACAGTGATGGCGTCGCACCGCTCTGGCGGGCTGCTGATGGTGAACGGATGGAACTCCATGCTGGACACGGCGGGCACGTTGATGCACACGTAGGCGCCAGGGCAAAAATTCACCTTGCGCTCCGTTCGCATCACCAGCTCCACCACTTTGATGCTGTCGTCACCGCGGGGCGCGTGAAAGTTGACAGCCTCGATTGTGAACTTGCCGTGCAACAGCTCGTGTACGGGCCGCATGCCGAGCAGCTGCTCGAGGAGGAGCATGCTCAGCGGGATCAGGGCGTACAGCCAGTAGTACCTGCGGCAAACAGGAGCGTGCAGGAACGCGGCGAAGTTACATGGGCTCAAGTATACGTGACTCATCAGACAGACTTAAAAAGGCAATAAAACAAGTGAAATGCTTAATTTTTAATGAATGGCAAAGTGTAGATTGATAACCGTACAGGGCGAAGTGTGCTGGCTAAGAAAGCATTATTTTAGATCGATGATATTTCAGATTCTCTGTATTGTTGAATTGTAAGCCATGACCTCCTAAACCAAAGCGGTTGTCCAAACCACTAGGCTAAAACTACTCCAGTATTGTATGATTAGTTTTTTTGCTCTCCAGCCCGTCAGGACTGAGCCGATGTAGACAGAGCCCTCGGGTTCGGCTGTACATTTGGTGGAATTTGGAAGGTCAGGTTACCTCATTGAGGTGAGTTGCTTAGGATATATTTATTTGTAGTTGAAGTCAAACTGACCTGGCGTGCAAAATGCACAGCACAAGGAAGGGATAGTAGAACAGGTGGGAGAACTGGAACATTTTGAATAGCCTCGACCTGACTGCAGGATTAGCGGTGGCTCCCATAATTATGATTATGATTAGCAGGGCCACTCCGGTGGGCGAGGCCGTCCCGGCCACCCAGCCAATGTCCAGACAGGTGCCCAGGTAGGCAGCCACAGGTGAGCAGGCCAGGCTGCCATTGGAGAGCAGCAGGCCGACGCGGACGATGTGAACAATAGAGTGCGCCAGGCCGAGCAGGCAGATGAGGCAGCCGGTGATGCTGTGCAGGCGAATGCTCTGCTCAATGGGCAACAGTCGGCTAATTCGCCAGCGTCGACAAGCCGAGAAAGTCTTGCGCAGCACGAACACCAGCACGATGCTGCAGTCCAGGTTCAGCGGCCGGCCAGTCATCTTGGCGGCCAGCAGCAGGCGGTCGGCGTCGCGGAATTCAACGAAGGCCCACATGGACAGGCCGATGTTGGCCAGAATCAGCAGCAGGAGAATCGCCACCAGCTGCCAGTTGTTCAGACTGTAGCGGGCGAGCCGGTTCAGCGGGAACGACTTGGCGGGCATGTCAGCCAATGAGCGAGATCTTGTTGGCTAAAATATTTTTTACTGCCATGCAAGGCCCCGGGGCAACTTAGCTAACGACCAATTCGCTGTTTCTTATATGGCAAAGGGCATCTTTCACCCTCCTCACTCCATCCTCCGTAGCCAATGAAAATTACGTCACCACTTAATTTAAGCGACACCGACTTGAAATTATTTTACTATAGCAGATTTGACCTACATACGATAGTGAAATGTGCATTAAAGTAAGGTTTTTTGGCATGGCGTTCAAGTAAATGGCCGCTCGTCTTGGGTTTTGATGAGCTTTAGTCTGAGAGCGAACTGGTAAAAGTTCATTTCAGGCTTTGAACTTTAATGAAATTACAAATGAATATTATTAGAGCTAGCTTGTGGGGGTCTGGGGCAAGCGCAGGGCAACTGTGCAATTAATATATTGAATTTCAATTCGCCACTCTCGCAATAGTTTGTGAAGTATCTGCAGCTATGCACTCTGTGCCCGTGATAAAACCGCACATTCTCTGCACTGCCCTCGGACCTTGCCTGTACTCAGGCATTTGGACAATTTTCTGCTCAACGCACTTGAGTTTACTTTTAATAGAATTGAGAATTTGTCCACTTCAATGCAGCAAGTGAGTGAGGCCTGAGCGCAGAAATTTGGAGCTGTGTGGCCAAGAGTTAAGTAGCAAACAGAGCGAGCGAGTGGCTGCCGAGTGCAAGGCATGGAAACCGGTGGAGGATAGAAACAGAGCGGGCACAAGTTCGCTTTAAAAATACTGAGTAGTAGGTCAGACGGGCTGCTATTCACCTGAATTTGTAAACTACGCCTAATTTCCAAATTTCCGACCAAGCATGGGAAGCAGCGGATCCAGGCCACTAAAAGTTCAGAACTACGAGCAGGGCATCGTTTATGCATTCAACTATCCCAGCCTGAGGACGTGCGTGTCGGCTTCGCCATTCGGACTGAAGCTCGAGACCTGGCTCAGGATTAAAGATATTCCGCACAAGACCATCAGGGCAGTGGATAACGAAAGCTCGAAGGGCCAGATTCCATTCATTGAGTACAACGGCCAGGAGTACAACGAGTCCAGCCTGGTCATCCAGTTTCTCACCAAGGAGTTCGACAAGGCCGACAAGCTCAGCGCGGAGCAGCAGGCCCTGGGCAGAGCGATATCAGTGGTGCTGGACAACCGCACGGTCTTCTCCTACGGCTATTACCGATACGTTGAGCGGCTGCGGGAAACCATCAGCCTGATGGAGTTCCTGCCCAGTTTCCAGGCGAAAATGTTCGCCGCGGTGATGCCAAAGATGATGAAGAGCCGACTCGAAGGTCACGGAATCGGCAAGAACTCGCCCGAGGAGATCTACCAGATCGGCTTCGACGACCTCCAGGCCCTGTCCGTGCTGCTGGGCAAAAAGAAGTTCCTGCTCGGCGACCAGCTGTCCACAGTCGATGCCAGCGCGTTCGCCCACCTGGCCCAGATTCTCTACCTGCCCATCGACTATCCGCACAAGAGCTTCATCCTGGAGAAGGCTAGAAATCTGAGCGACTACGCCGATCGAGTGAAGGCCGCCGTGTGGCCGGACTGGGACGACGTCTGCCGGGACAACCTTCAGACTGCCAAATGATAGGGAAGTTCAGAAGGATAGCTTTTTTTTCAATAAAACTGAACAAACCTGAACAAACATGAATACAGTTTGTGTGTAACCCTAGCAACGCGACAAAATCACATTGTTAATCGTGCTGTATCGTCTACTTTTAATTTTGAATTAGCCTTAATCTTATCTCCTGTGCTGCGTGTCTTAGCAGAGCTTTAAGAAATTTTATACGTGAGTCTCTCGCTGCTATCTGCGAGTCCATATATATCAATAAAGTGTGCTCCTAGTTGCCCAAAATGTTATTTAGCTCGTAACAACTGTCTTTTTGGCTCGTTGATATATTTTTATGGGAGGGCTCAATAAGCTGTTTTTGGGAAGTGTGGAAGTAAGCGCGCACAGGCGCAAGCGGGCAAAAACCATGCAGTGACTTACCGCGCAGAGGCATACGATTAAGCGCGCAGCTTTCGGTTAAAGGAAAAAGCCTCACACAAAAATGTCACGAAGCTTAGATTTTTTGTTGAGTAGCTAAGAAAAGAACGAAATTTTACACAAGTCGGAGGCCGGTTTTGATGGTCTGTCGCTGCCTGCAGCTAATGGTCCGTAAATGGTTCCCAGAAGTTTATTGTTTTAATTTTTAATAGGATTGTGGTTGACGGTAGTTTTGAGGGCGATTCTCCCGGTAGTTTTGAGGGCGATTCTCCAGGTAGTTTGAGGGCGATTCTCCAAGTAGTTTGAGGGCGATTCTCCAAGTAGTTTGAGGGCGATTCTCCAGGTAGTTTGAGGGCGATTCTCCAGGTAGTTTTGAGGGCGATTCTCCAGGTAGTTTTGAGGGTGATTCTCCCGGTACTTTGAGGGCGATTCTCCAGGTAGTTTTGAGGGCGATTCTCCAGGTAGTTTTGAGGGCGATTCTCCCGGTAGTTTGAGGGCGATTCTCCAGGTAGTTTGAGGGCGATTCTCCTGGTAGTTTGACGGCGATTCTCCCGGTAGTTTGAGGGCGATTCCCCATGCTGAAAGGGTGATTCTCCAACCCGCTAAGATTAGATTCTAGAGGCAGTTTATGGGTGACTCTTTCGACTGGTTAGGGGCGATTCTCTTGACAGTTGACGTCTGCAGGCTGACTGCACGGACTGAGATCTCACACTGTGCCACACCCACTCTGTCTCCCCTGTCTCACTGAGATCTCACACTGTGCCACACCCACTCTGTCTCCCCTGTCTCACTGAGATCTCACACTGTGCCACACCCACAGTCTCCACTGTCCCACTGGGATTTTGCATTCACACACGGCCGCTACACCCTATCAACCAGCGCTTTGACCGACACCTGAAATTTTGCTTCTAGGACGTGCCGATGTACCAACAGAGCCCTGAGTAAAAGCACGCTTAGTTGCTTTCATGTTCAGGCCGTTTTCAAAATCTATTTCAATAATTGGCGATTTTTTAGGTTGGAAGCTTTGTGAAGGTCTCCTAGTTTGGAAGTGAGAAGTTCACCTTAGCTCGCCTTTCTGATTCAGATCCTTATTTCAAATCCTAATTAATCCATTGGCCTTTATTTTCCTATGTGGCTAAAAAAATATTCACTTAAAACTTTTTCCATGCAGTTCTATCTCGATGAAAGGAGTTCTGATACAAAATTATATAGTATTTTTTGTGTTTTTTAATGACTGCATTGACCAAACGGATTTCTGACATTCTACGCTCTCTCTACTAACAGTAGTCTGTCAACCACCCGCCCCCTCTCTACCCTCCTCATTTAAGTCAGCAAGTTACCCGCCTCTCAGCCACTTTCTCTCTCTGCTGCCTCCCCACATGGCCAGCCAAGACTCCATTCGAGAGGCCGTCTCTGCAGCCCTCCGTGCAGGGGACGCAGACCGCCTGCTCCCGCTGTGCCAGCAGCTCGAGTCCAACTTCACCGCGCCTGGCTTTAAATTTGATGAGACTGTGGCTCACCGTTTGGCCCGCTTGCCCAACGGTCTCCGCTGCCTCGAGGCTCTCGTTGGGAAACTCGGACCCGACAGCCTCACCTGCACCAACAAATACAACAGCACTCCCGTCCATCTCGCGGCTTCGTTTCAGGGCGCCGACACGATGAAGCTGTTCAAATCAGTCCTCGGATCCGACTGCTTCCACCAGCCGGGCCGACTCCAACGCACTGCCATTCACCGTGCAGCCATGAACCAAAAAGACAACTCCAGCCTGTATTGGCTAGTCAAGGAGTGCAGACCCGACTGGCTCTCCGTTCGAGACCAATTCGGCGACACTCCCGTCCATCTCGCCGCTGAGTTTCAGGGCGCCGACTCGATAAAGCTGTTTAAATCAGATCCGACTGCTTCCATCAGCTTGGCCAATACAAACGCACTGCCATTCACAATGCAGCTGAGAACGAAAAAGACAACTCCAGCCTATATTGGCTAGTCAAGGAGTGCGGACCCGATTGTCTCTCCGTTCGAGACGAAGACGGCGACACTCCCGTCCATCTGGCGGCTTTGAAGCAGGGCGCCGACTCGATGAAGCTGTTCAAATCAGTCTTTGGATCCGACTGCTTCCATCAGCCTGGAAGCTTACAACAAACTGCCATTCATAAAGCAGCCATGAACGAACAAACGAACTCGAGTCTCAAGTTCCTTGTCTCAGAACTGGGTCCAGCCTGTCTGTTAGGTAAGGACTCTGCCGGTGCCACTCCGGCTCACCTGGCTGCTCAGTATCAAGATCTGGACTCGCTTCGCTTCGTCGTAGACGCTCTGAAGGCAATCGAAGTCTCTGCATTCGAGCTCGCCGACATCGCAGGACTGACGTTGGCCGACTACGCAGCGCGGAACTTTCAGCACAGGCCGCGGCTGCTTCAGTGGATCGCTGATCTTGATTGAGCCTATTACTGAGCCGATGCCGCAGAATCCTACATATGAAATCATGCGATATCTGTTTATTCAAGTATCATTTCCTCAATGAAATAATATGTTTAAATTCACTAACATTTTGGTTGTGTTGTTTGTTGCGCTCGCTAACAGTTTTCTTGTTAAATTGATTTGTTAAACTTTTCGTTTTTCTTCATGTTAAGTTGTTGCGATGGTTGATGTTTATGCACTTTTATAATTTTACGTTTAGCCCTGTGCGTTGAAATAAAGGTTTTGATTTCACCTTGAAGTTAACAATGTTAAGAGTGTGTTTTCTCTTTGACTAAACCTTCTGTGTATAACTTTCGTGATTCAATGTTCAAACACATTTTTGTCATTTTTATGCAAAAGTACTTTTCGCATGTTCGTTCACAAAAAATAAATCGCTTTTCTATACTTTGCGGTTAAAATTTCAAACCTAAATGTATTTTTAAATTATTTAACTGAATGTGTGTGAAAAAGACAGATTTGAAGACTTACACAGGACAATAAGAAAAGCATGGCGTTTTCTTAGAAAAACGGTTTATTCCTCTTCTCTCCGAATTTATATGCCATGCAGTGCACTCGCGCAGCCCTGCCGCACCCATGGCAACTAACTCTTTGAAATGCCACCGCCGCTAATGTTAGGGACCAAGGAGTCTGGGTGAGGTAGCTCCAGAAACTGTGGGAGGGAGAGGTTGGGGCTGTCGCGCTGAGTGTTTCGACCTGAGTTTTGCGCAGCTACCAGCAAAGACGGCAACGAACAATAGGTAAACTGCTATTCAATTGTCGGCCAGCCTCTTTAACCAAACCGACGCATCCAAGCGCCTCAGCAAGGAATGAATCGCAGCCCCACCCCGAGCTCCTGCGCCCGATAGCAAGGCGTGATTTCATTCTAGAAATTTATAATTGTGCAATTTGCAGACGACACTGAGGGTGGAATGAAAACAATTGTGAATGTTTCTACTTTAAGTAGAGTAGCGCAGATTATAAATGTTAGCGAAGCGTTGGAACTTGTGGCTAGGTAAATTCCAGCAGATACTCAGATACGAGCACGAATGCTACTGTCTGGCATTCACTTCTAATGGTGAATGAAATCGCCTTGAATTTTCAGTCAACAACGAAACCAATGTTCCTAAACGAGAAAATCGAATAAATCTGTACGTCTGCTTTATTAAACACAAAAACAACTAGAGGGGAATATTCCCCCAACACGCTCCAGCCTGTCTGGGCTGGACCGACCCTCTGCTCCCACGCAAGGGTACCACAGTTTTCTCCCCTCCCAAAACTACTAACAGTCCTTAATCAGTTCACGTCTGGAGTTCCCGGCTTCGTGTACAGCAGTCGGTCTGGTTCGTGCCGCGTGCGGAGTAACCGGCGCGCCTGCGGCTGATCGCTGGGTTCCACCGGCGGCTCCGAGTCGGCGCCCGGGTCTGCACCGCCAGACTTGCCGTTGCCGCTGGCCTCGCCGCCCTTTTCCGCACCGGACTCGGCCGCTTCGCTGCTGGCTGTGGGCTCCGCTGGGGACAGTCGCGGCCGCAGCTGGTCAGCGTGCCGCCGCTCGATGACGCCATCGCGCGTCTCCACCCGGTAGCTAACCGGGCCGGTCTGCTCCACCAGTCAGCCTTCTGTCCCCCGTTCGGCTCCTCGGCGGTAGTCTCGGGCCCACACCTGGTCCGATAGGTGGTCAGTGTGGCGAGCTCGGCGGCCGTGGAGCTGCTTCTGCCCTGCTTGGGCCCGCAGAACCCGGTCTCGAGTCGACGGCCGCATCAGGTCCATGCGGGTAAGCAGCTCGCGGCCAAGAAGTAGCGCTGGTGACCGGCCGGTCGTCGGGTGCTCAGTTGCACGGTAGCCAAGAAGCCAGTTGTGCAGACGCTTGTCCACGTCTCCTGCATCCGCCTGGCTGTACTTCATGGCCCGCTTGAAACTGCCGACCAGGCGCCCCACCAGGCAGCTGGTGTTGGGGTGGTACGGGCTGCTGCGGATGTGCTAGACGCCGTTGCTCCTGCAGAAGTCTTGAAACTCAACGCTAGCGAAGGCCGGTCCGTTGTCGGACACGACTTGGCGCGGAAGTCCCCACTGCGCGAACAGCCGCCGCAGCCGCTTTACCACCTCGGTACCCGTCTGGCCACCAACGCGCTCAACGTGCGGCCACGTGCAAAATCCGCTCCCATGGTTGGTCCGGCCAGATCCAGGGATGCAGTGGCGCCTTCGTCTCCGGCCGGGTCATCTGGCACTGGCTGCAGGCACCGGCTGTCTGCTCAATGTCCTGGTCCAGGCTGGGCCACCACACGAAGCTGCGCGCCACCGCTTTCATCCAGAAGATACCGTCGTGGTCGGCGTGCAACTCTTTTAGTACTCGGGGACGCAGGGAAGCAGGAATGATGACCCGCATTCCCCACAGCAGGCAGCCGTCCTCCAGGCTGAGCTCGTGCCGCCGTCGGTGATAGGGCTCATGGCTTCTGCGCCATGTGCTCGGCCAGCCATCCTGCGTGTACCGCAGTACCTCATGCAGGTACGCGTCACGGCGGCTCACCCTGGCGATTCCCTTGGCCAGAAGCGGTCAGTCTTCACTGCCTTCAGGTTCTATGTCGGTCCAGAATGCTTCTCGGGACTCGGCTGGTTCTCTCGGCAGCCTCGACAGAATATCGGCGTTACTGTGCTGACTGGTGTTCTTGTTTTCGTAGTCGTAGGCCGCCAACATCAGCGCCCACCGCTGCTGATGCGCCGCCGCCGTCGCCGAGATGCCTGTCTTCGGCCCGAAGATGCTTGTCAGCGGCTGGTGATCAGTGATGATGGTGATCTTCTGGCCATATATGTAGTTATGGAATTTCTTCGATTCCGTCGAGATGATCGCCAGCGCCTCCTTCTCGATTTGAGCGTAGTTCTTCTCCGCTGAATTGAGGCTCCGAGAGGCGAAGGCGATCGGTCTCTCCATTCCGTCTGGCGTCACGTGGGAGATGACGGCTCCAATGCCGACCGAGGAGGCATCAGTGGCCAGTATCAGCCGCCACTCTTGGTTGTAACAGGTCAGAACGGTGTCTGATGCCAAGGCCTCCTTCAGGCCCTCCCAGGCTGCCTGTTGGCGTGCCGTCCACTTCCAGCTGATTTGTTTGCGGAGAAGCTCGTACAGCGGAGCCTCCTTCGTTGAGAAGTTGGTGACATGCTTGGTGTAGTAATTGGCCAGGCCGAGGAACGACCGCAGTTCAGACACGTTGGACGGCTTCGGGCTGGCTCTGATGGCCTCGACCTTCTTTGGGCTCTTGCGGACGCCATCGCCGCTGATGAGCGAGCCGAGAAACTTCAGCTCGCTCTCAAAGAACTTGCACTTTTCGAGCTTCAGCCTGGCCTCTCCGACCAGGTTGACCTCCGGCTTGACGCGCCAGCTGCTGCTCTCCGCTTCGGCGATTTCAGCTGCCTGAGCGATCTCCTTCGCCTTTTCTAGCGTCAAGGCGCTTACCGTCAGTAGCCGCTTCTGCACTTGCGGTTCCCGTAGGCCGCAGACGAAGCAGTCGCGCAGGGCGTCTTCCAGAAAATTACCGAAGTCACAGGTTTCTGCGAGGTTTCTCAGGGCTGCAAGAAACTGTGCTGCCGACTCGCCGTCCTTCTGAGTTCGCTTATAAAAGCGAAACCCCTCGGCGATGACCGGCTTCTTCGGCTGGAAGTGGTCCATAAGCAGTTTGACCAGTTCCTCGTATGTCAGGTCCGTGGGTTTCCCCCGGCGAACACAGATTTCTGAGGGTGGCGTAGCACTGGCGGCCGATCAACGTGAGGAAAACCGCCTTCTTCTGGCCTTCGTCTTTAATAATGTTGTTTGCAGCCATGTACAGGGCCGCTCGTTCCTCGTAGGCGCACCAGTCCTTTCCCTCCTCGAGTGGTTCGACGGTGCCGACAGCCGGTGTAATATTTGTTCAAGAACAGTAGCTTCGATGAAATCATATCAAAATAGCAATATGAAGTTGACATTTTTATTTTTGTTCTTTTAACAATGCATTTATACTGCACATAAAGGAAAAGGTTAAATTAATTTACTTTGTTTTTTCTACAAGCCTGTTTCTAAATACATGGAAATTCTAAATACAAGTAATTTGTTCGCTTATATGACTTTAAATAATAATAGAACTCGTAATTTATAGTAGCAATAAAACAAAATTGGCGATCGCAATTTTATTAATATTAATGTAAAATATTAAAAATGAATACATTTATAACTTATTAAATAATTTAAAATTGCAAAAAAGTAATAATAATTAATAATAATAGTCCGAATGCTCCGAATAATTATTAATTAACGGTAGATGTAATCGTTTTTATTATTTTTTTAATTTATTATATATAATTTTTTATTATGAATAAAAATCATTATTATTTATTAAATTTTTATTACATAATCAAATATCCTTTTCAAGACAGTGAGGTTTTGCAGACTTTTTTTCGGCAGTTTGGCGGTATAATCTGGCTGACAGCACTGAAACTCTGGTAGCCAGAGTTAAAACAATTAACGAAGTTTAGAGTGTTTGCATACGCAGACGCACTCACTTACAGAAGAAAGTTTATATTAAAAAGCTGAGATGTTCTCACCTCGATGCGGTGCGCATAACGAGCTACAAGCACTTTTCAAAGCCTGTATTCTATTGATACTTGTATTTCGAGTGTACTTGTCAAACTGTCAGGGTATAAATTAATTACGAAGCTTTCTTGCACGGTGGGATTTAATTAAATTCAATTAAACAACATCTAATCGTACTGTAAAAATTTGCATGCAGTCGCTATAGTACTAATGTGAAAAAGAATTAATTTTTTGGAAAATTTTCTACTTTCAACTTCAAAACAGATATAAATGATGTTTGTCATGAATCATTATCGCTCCGGAAGTTCACCCCACTGTAATTAATGGACAATGATTTGATTGAAGGCTCTCGAAGCATTCGGACTCCGTACCTGTCACTCGTAAATTGGCTGATACAGGTGCTCAAAGCCGGCAAGGGCTTCTGTGCATAGTTTATCCACCCGGAGACTGGATTCCTCATCGAAGTAGTTTTTCCAGTCACCAACCTCCCCTTTGCGGTAAAAGCCGTGCTTGATGGCCTTCTCGTTGAAGAACTCTTTGAAGTCGCCGCTTCTCGCCTTCTGCATGCTCTTGAAGGACACCTTCTCGCAGATCGCAGTCAGCAGGTTATCTGGAATGTCGTGTCCCAGCAGGAACTTGGCAATGCGGCGGACCTGAGCCTCTGGATCCCGTTTGAGCCGCTCAAATTCCACCATGAGAATGTTATCGACACCCTCTCGTGTCATTGCGGTCAGAAAGTCGCGGGTGTGGCTAAACCAAGAGCCAGCGTCAAGGGTTCCGTTTTCGTACAGTCCAAGGAAACCCTTAAAAGTGCCTTTGTACTCGTAGTCGTCCATGCCAGCGATGTGGTGGTAGAGCGACACTGCCGTGTCCTTGGGATTTCGCACAACGTAGATCACCTTGTTGTTAGTGACCAGCCTCTGGGGCAGAATCGAGCTCCGCATGTGACAGTTGAGTACTCGGGGCGACGCAATCTTCTCCATGTCTTCTAGATCAGCGGCCTCGACCATAGCCAGCTCCTTGGGCTGCGGTCTGACCTCCGCCTGGCCGGTCAGCAAGAAGTGGCAGATCTCGTGCAGCCAGTGGGTGCCGCACTTCAAATAGGCGTAGATAAACACATCGTCCGGCCTGGGCGTGAACTCTGCGCACAGCCGATCCATTCTGGCCTCCGCATTGGGAAAGTCGGACACGTAGAAGCCGCGCCAAAGACGATTCTTGATAGTGACGCCCTCGGCGTCAGGCGAGTAGACAATGCCGCTAATGGGCTGGCCGCTGGCGTCCAAAACGGGCTCCATTTTTGCCCAGATACGTTTGCTCAGGTCAGACTTGCAAGCTTGGCGTGGATAGAAACTTTTATCTGTTTATTCTTGTCCGCGGAGCTCGCAGCGCTAGCAGTGCAGTTAGCAGGTTGCACTAACTAATGACGAAGATAGAGAAAGGCCGCTTCTCTATCTTACAGTACGCAGTTGCAGTATAGAGAAGAGATACATTTTTGCAGTGTAAGTGTCGTACATTTGCGTAGCTTAGAGCGCATTTCGAATGCCGCTCTATAAATTCTCTAGCTCTTTCCTTAGAAATAATTTTGCATGCACTTGAACGGGTCTTGCAGACACACTCTCGGAGAATATTTCTTCATAAAACTTTGAACTCTTCGCAGCAATATAGCTAGTTGCTGTCTAATCTCCAATCGCTGGAGCATATAAACATTCGTACCATGTGTTTCCAGAATGTATGTAAGATAATGTTCGCGAACCCAATACCAGACAAAATATTGATCTTTTGCCATTTACAGAGTGGCTTGAACTTCACTTAGTCACTTTTATATTTTACCTTACAATTTATTGCTACACAATATTTCTTCTAAATTACGAGCTGATTTTGGTTTTGCAAAGCTATTTCGTTTTAAGAATTTGATTAAATGAAGAATTTGCTCTAGAAAGTAAAATAATCAAAATAACATCGGGTGCATTGTGTACCCCATGTTAGGATAAATATGGCAATGACGTACAATCATTGGTGCAATTAGTGAGATACTTGGCGCATAGAAGTTAGCGGGAATTTTTCACCAAATTTTTCAAAATTCTTAAAAAGTGATTGTCTCCGCTCTTAATATTGTTTTCTACTGCAGATTCGTCGATAGAACTCACTCGAATCGTATGTTCTGAGCTCATCACTTAAAAAATACTTTTGTAGCATCCTAGAATCTCTGACCTTGTATGACATACTCGTACATGGCCCAGTATTCAATGTACACGGGAGGTCATGTCTTGGACTGTGAACTTGGCGTGGGTGTCATGAATTTCATCGGGTGTTATGTGACGTCAGTCCAGTCGTTTTTTTAAAGCGGTCTGCGGCAAAACTTTGAGAACTCTGGCGGACAGTGATTTGATGATGCTAATCAAACTCGTCCATAGAGGAAAGACAACTGAAGCCGAGGCCACACACATGAGGAAAATTTGTGGCATTTGAGCGGGTCTTGGCAAACTTTCAGTCCCTTAATAGTACAAGAAAACTACCTTTCCAACTATTCCAGCGAAGCAGGCAGTTCTCCAAACAGTAATAATTGCACAGGGATAGTGGCTGTCACACTGTATTAAACAGACACAAAGGCACTTATTGCACAGGGATAGCGACTGTCAGAATATACTTGTTCAATTTACGATAGCGTAGGTCAGTGGAAGCTGGCAAACAAAACTGATAATGATGGTTACAGGATTTTAATTTTTGTTACAGAAAAGTCTCAAAAACTTTGACTACTTGTTGGTTCGAAGGGGCTGCTCAGGGGTGCAAAAATGAGGCCTCGGTGAGGGTCAGAGATGTCGCTGCTGAGAGTCTTGCGGGCGCCCAGCGCCGCTACTGCATCGGCTCTCGGGGCCGCCGCCCCGCTCCGCTGACCGGCACCACCAGGGTCGGCTGACGGCTCGCGGTGCCGCCGCAGCAGCCGGGGAGGGCGGCGCGGATGACCTGCTGCTGCTGCTGCTGCTGAGGCGCCTGCTGGGGCAGGCAGGACGCCTGCTGGCAGGACTGCGAGCACTGGCACGACTCGCACTGGCCGCAGCCCACCAGCTCCAGAACCAGGTTCAGGCGGCTGACGATCACCTGCTGCTGACGGTACTCGTTGCTGCAGTTCGTGTGCTGCTGCTGGTGCGGCTGCCTGCCGGCCTGCGTCCACTGCTGCACCGCCTGCTGCTCAAAGTAGCTGGCGTCGCTGGCGTGCTCCAATGAGGACAGCGTCGGCCCGCTGACCCCGGAGCTGAACTTGGCGCCAGCTGGGCCCGCCTGCGCGAACTCCACCGAGGACGACGTCTTGCCGGCGCGCTGGTGGTGATGCGGCTGCGGCGGCGGCTGCTTGCAGCAGAAGTCGGCGGGGGCCATCTGGTGCATCTTCGATGCCACCGTTGGCTGCTGGCGCTGCGGCTGCTGCCGGAGCTTCTGCGGCTTCTGCTGCGGCGGCGGCGGCTCCGGGTAGAAGTCCTCCTTCATCACCGGCTGCTGGCGCCGGGCCTGCTTGGCTGAAAACTTCGCGGTCGGGCTCTGGCCGTACAGCCTCGCCTGCGGCTCCTCGGGCTGGGCGACCAGCACCGCCTGCCTCGGAGCTCCGCCCGCCGCCTGCCGGCTTCGCGAATGCTTGCCGCTCGGCCTGCCCGGCTCGGGGCCCCGCGAGTCGTACATGGAGGCCGGCTGGTGATGCTCTGGGCGGCAGGCGGGCTGTCGATGCCGTTGGGGGGGGGGGGGGAGGCGGGGGGCAGTGATGTGAGAAGCGCGACATCCGGGTTGGTCTCCGCCCAGCAACGGTTGCACGGCCTTCACTTACCCGAATTTCCAGCTGCGGTGACGGGTTCTCCGAGCTCTCCGTCTCGCTCTCGCGGTTTGATGAGGAGCCGAGGAACTCCTCGGGGTGAATCTCGGCCACCCGCTGCTGCGGCTGCTGCTGCTGCGGCGGCTGCGGCTGTTGGCGCCTCCCGCCACCCGACTGGACGGGTGCCGCTGCGGCCGAGTCATAGATTGAGCGCCGACTCTTGGACGGCTTGCAGACCTGGTGGCGGTGGTCGCCACTGCCTGACGGCCTGAGCATCATCAGCTGCTGCTGCTGCGGCGGCTGCCGCTGCTGTGCCTGCGGCTGATAGCTGCTGTCGTCTTCGTCTTCGAAGTCCTCGTCGCCCATCATCGGGCTGGGGCAGCGGCGCTGCTGCTGGTGCGCTTTCGCATCCGACTGGGCCATCATGGGGGGCATCTGCGACTGGTGGCGGTGCATAGCGCGGAGATGGGCGAGCTGATGGGGGCTGAGAGCTGCTGGGCTTGCCTGCCGTTCATTTGGCTGCCTTGTTTCGGAACTGTAGCTGCAGCGGGCGGAGCTGGTCTTGGCCATAGACATTTTTAACGTTAAGATAATCTAGTCACAAGTTTTGATTGTTTATTTTTTATCTTCGGTAGAGATTAACCGCAAATGCGAGTTTGCACAAGTCCTTGCCTGTAAAAGTTCAATTCTGCGGAGATTTTATATTTACCTAAAAGTACATCCAATATGTACTTTTGGTATTAAAAAATCCAGATGCAAAGCACACTGTCCAAAAGAATATGTTTGGCCTTATGTTCTGGTCCTACAAGTCTGTTCAGAAAGAAGAACCCCTATTCTCACTAATTTTAACTTTATTGACTAACTTTCGGCAAAAATCACGTTTTTCTGCTTTTGGCCTTTCTGACGATCGGGCATTGTGCGAGACTGAGCACGTCTTTAGGGCTAAAATAACACTCAGTATTCGACCCGCGTATTTACGGAGGGTGAAGTACCATATGTACTTCATATTTACCTTACGTATGTGCTTTCTTGTAACTCAAAATTTATTTTAAAAAAAGATTAAAACACAATTATTTGGATAAATCTGATTAAAATATTCACACCTCCCGGCGATTCTTCAGCCCTGGAATTTTTCAGAGGTACTACCCAGAAATTCAAAATTAAAGTACACACATATGTACTTTTGCAATGAAATTGCGCGTAGGTCGCAAATTCTCAGCTCATTAAATTGCCCAAGGTGTCCTTGTCGCAATTTTTTTCACATTTCGGGCCCAAAGACTGCAGAATTAGGAGGACTCAGTACAATATTTTAGTTAATCTGCGTCTTTATCAATCATGGAGCAAGAGGTTGGGTGCTAACTACTAATTACTAAATAATAATCCTAACTTAGAGATCCGTATATTAACGTGGGATGAAATCGATTTCTTCAATGAGTGAAGATGGGTGAGGGACTCAAATATATAATCTTTACTAATCTGGCTAAAGCCTATCGCAGATGTTCAGAAATTTGCACTTACAAATCCAACTGTCAGCCTTAATTCTGGGCTAATTTGTTCACCCCTGTGAGTACCAATCGGATGTAAAATAGGGTCTCAATTTTATTATACGCTTTTACTGTTGGTTTCAGTTCACATTTCCGGTTTTCCAACCGGTTTGAAGCCGTACAGAACCATAAAAGAGACTCCATAAAATCCAGCTTAGAACCTGACCATTTCCGGTTTTGCCCAAGCGTGCAAGCTGAGAGCATTCAAGGTATAATTGAACTCACAAGTTCAGTAGCAATATTTTGAACATTTGTTTGCCATTGCTTATTTTCCCACAGCGTGAAGGCATGGCAATGCTTGGCGAAACAGTTAGCTGGGCTTATCTGGCTTATCAGCACATGACAGCACTTAATTTTGCTAGCGGTCGCTGGCCTTTTTCAGAACTGGTTAAATCCGGTTCAGCGTTGGAACCACACCTCCGCACTCCTTGTTGTTGTTGTTGTTGTTCGCGGGCGCGTTGTGTATAAATAGGAATGGAGGAACAAAACGTCTCTTCAGAATCCGAAACGAGTTTTGTTCCTCTGCTGCATTCAGATTGTATTTTGCTGAAATGGCTGAAATCGACGTCCAGCTACCGCCAGACGTGCCGCAGTCGCCTCTGGTGCTGATTGATCCGTCCGAGTTCCGGCCAGAGCACCGCAACGAGCAGCTATTCCGCAACTTCATTAACTCGCCGCAGCAGGAGCGGGTGGAGCGCACTTACAAGGCAATGCACACCCAGCAGACTGTGCAGTTCGTGCAGGAGAAGGTGAGACTGTGGTGGATTTCAGCCGGACTCTGGAATCTCGGAGGCATTCGGCCATTTGTTAATCACTGAACGTCGCTCCCGCAGCTGGCCCACTGGGGCAGGTTCGACCATGCCCGACTGTCAATGCTGCAAGTGCTCAAGGCGCTGGACGCTCTTATTGACGAGTCGGACCCTGATCTCGACCTGCCAAACAGCATACACGCCTTCCAAACTGCGGAGCGGATTCGCGAGCGACACCCTGACAAGGAGTGGCTCATTCTCACCGGGCTCATCCATGACACGGGGAAGATAATGCGCTTGTACGGCGAGGAGATGGTGAGTACAACAACAACAACAACAACAACAACAACAACAACAACAACAACAACAACAGCAACATAAACGAAAACAACAGGAACAACAACAACAGCAACATCAAAACAACAACAAAACAACATAAACGACAACAACATGAACAACAACAACAACAACAGCAACAAAACAACATAAACGATAACAACATAAATACCAACAGCAACAACAAAAACAACAACAAAACAACATAAACGACAACATAAAAACCAAAAACAACATCAAGTAAAAATAAAAGCCAACAACAAAAACATTAACAACAACAACAAAAACATCAAAAAACAATAATAACAACAACATAAAAAACAACTACTACTACTACTCTCTCCTCAGTGGGCCACCGTGGGCGACACTTTCCCAGTTGGCTGCGCGCCGCGTGACTCAATTGTTTTAGGCCCGAACAACTTTGCTGACAATCCGGACCTGCGACACCCCGTGTACGGCACTCGGTTAGGCATGTACAGCCGCCACTGCGGCCTGGACGCTCTGACCATGAGCTGGGGCCACGATGAGTACCTGTACCGGGTGCTGCAGCACAACGGGCACAACCTGCCAGATGCGGCGCTCGCCATCATCCGCTATCATTCCTTCTATCCCTGGCACACTGGCGAGGACTATCGCGACCTTCACAACCCCCAGCTTGACGACGTGAAGCTGAGCTGGGTCCGCGCTTTCAACCAGTTCGATCTGTACTCAAAGTCCGAGGAGGTGCCCGACGTTCAGGCCCTGCTGCCATATTATTCGGCTCTGATTGATAAGTACTTGCCGCCTGTTCTCAGCTGGTAAACTCTTCCGAATTCCATTCCTCAGCTGAAGCAAAACTGTCATGAACCCGTTCTAACAGATTTCACTAGCTTGCACTGTTTCTATTTGCGCTGATTCTTGGTTCTGGCCTGGCAATTCATTTCAAAATATACGCAGTCTATTTGTACAATGACAAAGGAGTATATATAATTTGTAAAAACAAACAAAGTGCACAGCAACATTTTTGGAAGCAGGTAAAAAAATCTACTGGCGCGCGATGTGCGAGTTTATTTTCGTGAATTATTTGGGAAAGTCTTTGGGTGTTGCTTAGTAATTAAAAATCTATTAAATTAATGTACTTTAACTTAAGAATTAATTGAGCGCAATGGAGGGTTTAAAAATAATTCGATTATTTTTTTAATTTAAAAATGCAACAGAATACCAAACCTTTGCTTGCAGAAAAATATGAGCTTGTTCGCACTTGCCACAGTAAAATGTGATTCAAATCAGTTTATGGATTTCGGATGGTCATGATTTATTAGGCACTTCAACATGGGTTTCATAAGTTTAACAACCAATTAGAGGCCCACCTTATGAAAGAAAGACCCAACTGAGGCTACAAGGAAAGACGAACGGAGATTAAGTGCTCTTGGCTGTTGAATGTACATTCTAGCAATGTACATTCTAGCAATGTAAATTCTAGCAATGTACATTCTAGCAATGTACATTGATTACAATCAAAGTACTTTAACTACACTTTAAACAAATGGTTATTCCCTAGCAGTGCTGAACAAGATAAGGCTAGGATCGACATTAATTAAAAAATTAATTAAAAAATTGACTTTACATCCTACGAGCCAAAATTGTGCCAGAAACTAAGTATAAAATGCTTACTTTCCCAAATGCCCAAAAAGTTATATTATTGAATTAAAGAAATTATTGTAGGGAACTAAAAATTATTTTAATGACCAGAATGCATTGAATTCGCAAGCGTTTGGCCAAAAACTTTCAAGCAGAAATAGAACCGTCTTATTCAACCTTCTGTGCCTGGAGCAGCTTCTCAATGATGGCGCTTTGGTCAACGAATTCGAGAATGTGGGGCGCATTGAGCAGAATAGCAACGGTGCCAGTCAATGTCACAGACGTAAAAATCACCAGCTGAATGCGATCTATGACGGATGCCACGTACTTCCAGTCTTGTAGTGCCTGAATGTTTCAGATCACGCTTTGCCTGTTATTGCACGGAATGCTAAGAAGAAAGGAAGAAAATTTCAATTATGAGAACGTATTAGAAAACGAACCCTTTTGTACTCGTCCTCAACGCGCAGGTGCGTTGAGATGAAGTTAATTGCAGCGATAGCCCTGCGCAGTTCGGGTGTCACCTCGAGCCCCGCTAGGCCTCGGCGTCGCCTCTGCCGCCGCTGCCTGCCGGCTGTTGCTTCGGCGTCGCTATCTCCGTCCGCGTACTCAGCATCCGCTTCCTCCTCTTCATCATCGGTGCTGCTGTCCGCTCTATCAATGTCGCCATTGTTGCGGACCTGTGTGGCACCGCGGAGACGACCGGGTCGGCAGCTGCCGATTCTGCTGCCGCTACCAAGGTCGGCGCCGCTTTCGCCTAGCTTCTCCATGCTGAGCTCAAGTCGCTCCTCCTGGTCCACGTGCTCCGGGCGCTTCATCAGCAGCAGTCGCGGCAGGCTTTTTAGAAACACGCGTCGAACCCAGCGCGGCATTTTGTGCGTCCGCGGTGTCCGAAAATTCCAATTGATGATGACCACGGTGAACACGATGGTGAAGATGTTCATGATGAACGTGAACAGCAGGAACTTGGATATCAGCGGGATGGAGATGGAGGTTGGCGGCAGCATCTTGCTCACCAGCAGCAGGAACACCACGAGCGCCAGCAGGATGGAGATGCACAACGTCATTTTCTCGCCGGCATCCGCTGGTAAGTAGAAGACGCATACACTAAGGAAGGATATTAGCACGCAAGGAATGATGAGGTTGACGGTGTAGAAGAGCGTCTTCCGCCTGATGGACAGTTTGTAAATGATCATGGTCTGCGGCGCCTGGCCGGCCTTCTCGATGATGCTGATGTTGCCGGGACAGTCGATGATGTCCCACGAGCCCGAGCGCCAGTAGTCGTTCAGGTCAACAACGCCCGAATTCTCGTAAAGTCCGAGCACCACCTGTGACATTTTTGACACGTTTAAATTGATAAATCATCGACTAAAATATACTATTTACTATATGGTGCCGATAGACCACCTGCGTATCGTACGCTACTAATATTAGTAGACATGTGTGTACTTTAGTGACTAAAAGAGTTGAGCCTAACGATCATGTATTGACTATAATTGAGCAGGAGGATGAGGAGCTGCTGAGTAGCACTAAAAGTTACAGCTAAATCTGCAGGAGGGCTGTAGGCACTTTGACGCTTTAAAGCGACATCGTCCCACAACCAGCGACTGGGCATGACTCTCCATTTCGCTGACTCCTCAATCGCGTTTAGTCACACTAAATACGGTATGCAGACATATCCACACACACAGGCCGGCACCCAGTCACGCACTCACATAGGGTGTGCAAACCGGTAATTCCAGGCATGTACACTCTCTATGCCTTCATGGACGTAAATTGCACCACTAGCCCATAGGCCATCCAATTCGTGCACAAGGCCCCAAATTATTGTGACCCTCCACACGAAACCGCGCTGGGGAAAATAGCCAACCTACAACGCGGGGTCGAATCTGGACCAGTGGCACACAAGGCAGACGAGCTAGACCGCCGAGCCACTCGCTCCCCGCTGAGTAGCGCACAACCCATTGATCTCCAAGCAGCTGACACAGATTCGCACAGTCAAATCACAAGACTAAAAGAGGCGTCTCGAGAGGCGTTTCTCTGCTTCTAATTAGCTAACTTGCCGAGACCGATTGGAAGATCAGAGAGAAGCCGCAATAAAACCAATCCTCTGCTAAACAATTATTGAAAGGAGATGATGAAAGAAGTTGGGGCGCTGATTCCCATTGCTTCTTCTGTTCGATTCCGTTCGGCAACAGCTGAAACTCCCTGCTACATGTAGCTGTCACCCATCGATTCCCGACAGCCGCTTGTCGATTCCCATCGATCAGCTGGTGTGTAGCAGCTGGCCCCGCTGTCAGCCAGCCCGCCTTGCCCGGGTGTCTCTTGGGAAGCCGCTTTTTTCTCCTCCCACGGTGGGGAAGCCCCAGCTGGACCTGCAAGGTCGACCCCAGCGAACTCTAACAGCCTCGGCGTTACCTGCGTTGCGTCAAACGTCCAGCTGCCGAATTTCATCTCGCACTCCTGCTGGTCGAAAGGGAAGTATCTGACGTGGATGGTGCAGGAGCTCTGATAGATGGCCGGCGGTATCCACAGCACCGTGCCAGTGCTGAATATAAGTGCGTTGGGCTGCCAGGACACTTCGTAGCGACCGTCAGCACTGCAAGAAGAGTGCGTGATTGCCTTTTACACTAATTTTATAACTATCCAGTTTGTAAAGCATTTTTGCTAAAGGTGCAACAGACGCTTAGCTTACTTGTTATACAGCACGATGTCCGGCCGCCAGATTTTGTTTGGGTTCAGTCTGACCACTTGGATGCCGCCGAAATCTGCCGGGTCCCAGCGCAGCTGATAGTCGTTCCACGTCTGCAATTGGTGCAGCGACTAGTTGAGTGGCTAGTGCATGGCTCCTGATGGATGTTGGTGCATGGCTTCTGATGGATATTGGTGCATGACTTCTGATGGATGTTGGCGAATGGCTTCTGATGGATGGGGGTGCATGGCTTCTGATGGATGTTGGCGAATGGCTTCTGATGGATGGGGGTGCATGGCTTCTGATGGATGTTGGCGAATGGCTTCTGATGGATGTTGGCGAATGGCTTCTGATGGATGGGGGTGCATGGCTTCTGATGGATGTTGGCGAATGGCTTCTGATGGATGTTGGCGAATGGCTTCTGATGGATAATGGTGCATGGCTCCTGATGGATGTTGGTGCATGGCTTCTGATGGATGTTGGTGAATGGCTTCTGATGGATGTGGGTGAATGGCTTCTGATGGATATTGGTGCATGGCTTCTGATGGATGGGGGTGCATGGCTTCTGATGGATGTTGGTGAATGGCTTCTGATGGATGTTGGTGAATGGCTTCTGATGGATGTGGGTGAATGGCTTCTGATGGATATTGGTGCATGGCTTCTGATGGATGGGGGTGCATGGCTTCTGATGGATGTTGGTGAATGGCTTCTGATGGATGTGGGTGAATGGCTTCTGATGGATATTGGTGCATGGCTTCTGATGGATGTGGGTGAATGGCTTCTGATGGATATTGGTGCATGGCTTCTGATGGATGGGGGTGCATGGCTCCTGATGGATGTTGGCGAATGGCTTCTGATGGATGTTGGCGAATGGCTTCTGATGGATAATGGTGCATGGCTCCTGATGGATGTTGGTGAATGGCTTCTGATGGATGGGGGTGAATGGCTTCTGATGGATGTTGGTGCATGGCTTCTGATGGATGGGGGTGCATGGCTCCTGATGGATATTGGTGCATGGCTTCTGATGGATATTGGTGCATGGCTTCTGATGGATATTGGTGCATGGCTCCTGATGGATGTTGGTGAATGGCTCCTGATGGATATTGGTGCATGGCTCCTGATGGATGTTGGTGCATGGCTCCTGATGGATGTTGGTGAATGGCTCCTGATGGATATTGGTGCATGGCTCCTGATGGATGTTGGTGCATGGCTTCTGATGGATGGGGGTGCATGGCTTCTGATGGATGGGGGTGCATGGCTTCTGATGGATGTGGGCGAATGGCTTCTGATGGATGGGGGTGCATGACTTCTGATGGATGTTGGTGAATGGCTTCTGATGGATGTTGGCGAATGGCTTCTGATGGATGTTGGCGAATGGCTTCTGATGGATGGGGGTGCATGACTTCTGATGGATGTTGGTGAATGGCTTCTGATGGATGGGGGTGCATGGCTTCTGATGGATGTTGGCGAATGGCTTCTGATGGATGTTGGCGAATGGCTTCTGATGGATGGGGGTGCATGACTTCTGATGGATGTTGGTGCATGGCTTCTGATGGATGTTGGTGAATGGCTTCTGATGGATGTTGGCGAATGGCTTCTGATGGATGTTGGTGAATGGCTCCTGATGGATGTTGGCGAATGGCTTCTGATGGATGGGGGTGCATGGCTTCTGATGGATGTTGGCGAATGGCTTCTGATGGATGTGGGTGCATGGCTTCTGATGGATGTTGGCGAATGGCTTCTGATGGATGGGGGTGCATGGCTTCTGATGGATGTTGGCGAATGGCTTCTGATGGATGGGGGTGCATGGCTCCTGATGGATGTTGGTGCATGGCTTCTGATGGATGGGGGTGCATGGCTTCTGATGGATGGGGGTGCATGGCTTCTGATGGATGTGGGTGAATGGCTTCTGATGGATGGGGGTGCATGGCTTCTGATGGATGGGGGTGCATGGCTTCTGATGGATGTTGGCGAATGGCTTCTGATGGATGGGGGTGCATGGCTCCTGATGGATGTTGGTGCATGGCTTCTGATGGATGGGGGTGCATGGCTTCTGATGGATGGGGGTGCATGGCTTCTGATGGATGTGGGTGAATGGCTTCTGATGGATGGGGGTGCATGGCTTCTGATGGATATTGGTGCATGGCTCCTGATGGATATTGGTGCATGGCTCCTGATGGATGTTGGTGCATGGCTTCTGATGGATGTTGGCGAATGGCTTCTGATGGATGTTGGCGAATGGCTTCTGATGGATGTTGGCGAATGGCTTCTGATGGATGGGGGTGCATGACTTCTGATGGATGTTGGTGAATGGCTTCTGATGGATGTTGGCGAATGGCTTCTGATGGATGTTGGCGAATGGCTTCTGATGGATGGGGGTGCATGGCTCCTGATGGATATTGGTGCATGGCTCCTGATGGATGTTGGCGAATGGCTTCTGATGGATATTGGTGCATGGCTCCTGATGGATATTGGTGCATGGCTCCTGATGGATATTGGTGCATGGCTCCTGATGGATGTTGGTGCATGGCTTCTGATGGATGTTGGCGAATGGCTTCTGATGGATGGGGGTGCATGGCTTCTGATGGATGTTGGCGAATGGCTTCTGATGGATGGGGGTGCATGGCTTCTGATGGATGTTGGCGAATGGCTTCTGATGGATATTGGTGCATGGCTCCTGATGGATATTGGTGCATGGCTCCTGATGGATGTTGGTGCATGGCTTCTGATGGATGTTGGCGAATGGCTTCTGATGGATGGGGGTGCATGGCTCCTGATGGATGTTGGCGAATGGCTTCTGATGGATGTTGGCGAATGGCTTCTGATGGATGGGGGTGCATGGCTCCTGATGGATGTTGGCGAATGGCTTCTGATGGATGTTGGTGCATGGCTTCTGATGGATGTTGGCGAATGGCTTCTGATGGATAGGGGTGCATGGCTCCTGATGGATGTTGGTGAATGGCTTCTGATGAACGTTGGTGCATGGCACCTGATGAACGTTGGTGCATGGCACCTGATGAACGTTGGTGCATGGCACCTGATGAACGTTGGTGCATGGCACCTGATGAACGTTGGTGCATGGCACCTGATGAACGTTGGTGCATGGCACCTGATGAACGTTGGTGCATGGCACCTGATGGATGTTGGTGCATAGCTTCTCATGGATAGGGGTGCATGGCTTCTGATTGATTTGGGTGAATGGCTAAGTATTGATGTGGGTGAATGGCTAGATACTGATGTGGGTGAATGACTAGATATTGATATGGGTGAATCGCTACAGGTGAATGTAAGTGAAATTTATAACACCTGTTTAACCGCCCGAACTCTACAGCACCCAACCCCTCACCATGCGCAGCCAAACGTTGCTCTTTAGTATTTGGGCTTTCTCCTCCTGCAAATCAGAGCGAATTGGGAAAATTTAGATGAATATTAGAGTTAAAATTGATCAGCTTAATTCTCCACCCAACCCCTGGGTCACGAACCACATTTATGAGCTGGATCATGGCCAGGCCGAAGTCCACCTTCACAGTCTGATTGAGGTCGGGAACGGGTCGAATCAGCCGATTGTAGCCCTTGTGCTCGAATAGCAGCTTGACTAGCCTCACCTCGTCATCACCGATGGAGGCTGTAAATTAAATCTACTCGAACTGAAGTTGATTAGTAAAGAATTCAAGTCTAATTTTCCAGCCCAAACTTACGGATCTCGGCTGCAGAAAGTCTCAGCAGCATCTGACCGAGAATGCAACTGACAATAAATGTCAGCGTTGACATTGCAAGCACTTCTTTGGCTTGAGACTACCAGGCCTGTGAGCAAGGAGTCAATCCAGACGGAGCTCTCATCTCCCTTGCCTAACTGGCTGTGCTTCTTCTATACCTGCGCCAGGGCTGTGTGGCTGCCTGGCTGTGTAACCCGAGCTGGCTTAATGCGCCAGTGACAGAATAAGCAAGCTTTTTAGCGGCTGCGGAACTCCGGGGAATACGTGCGTAAGTAGGTAAAACTGTGTCCGCGTAAAATTGCGGATTTCTGTGCTACTGTTGGCAGTTTTGCTTGGCGGGACAGAAAAATGAGGGGGATTTGTTTCGAAAGGCGGTGGGGATGGGATCGGAGCGACACCGGGGAAGATGACGAAGAAAACGGAGGCTGCAACGAGAGGCCAGCTGGGACAACGCCGGTCGAGTGGCTTGGGTGAAGTGAACTAACCATGAGATTCCGGACGCCGGCCGCTGCGCCCAGTTGATTTAACATTTTTTACCTCGCCCTATCACCGCGGGCCCACCGCCCGAATCTCTCCCCCTCCTGCCCCGTTGAACTTCTTTCTATAGTGCTGCAAATTTTCCTTTCCAATTTGCAAGCCGTAAAAACAGGGCGGGGCTGCGGGCGGGAGAGCAGAGGCAGACAGACTGTGAAGGTGCGGAAGCAGGCGAGCTTAGTGCAGTCCCTGCTGTGGGAGCGGGTTCAGGAAAGGCGCGTGCACACACACCATCCGCATGGCAACCAAGGACTTACGCCTAACTCCTTATCCCACTGTCTTTCTCCTCTCCCCTGCTGCTCGCTCAAAAGCAATGCCAGTGCTTCGATTTTAACAAGTCCTTTACTCGCCTAAATCCGCGCAGTAAAAATCCTTAGAATGTCCTTACCGCAGCCCAAAAGCCTGCGCGGGTCTGTTTGCGTGTGAAAATAATGGTCACTCAGAAAATTGAGTGAGGAGCTGTTAATGAATGCTAATTTCAAGCCTCCCCCATGAATTGCTCCCCCAGTCGGCAGCTGCTACAAGCTGAAGCACCAATGGGAGGGGACTGAAAAGCCTAAAATTGGAGTTAAAGCGACCAAGTAGCTACAGCTGGTTGCCCTGACCTATAATTTTTTGAATTGTCATAATTAGATTTTAAATCCAATTGTTCGGATTAATGAGATGATGCAATGTTTAGCTTAGCATTTACCGAGTATGCTGTGTCCTTGGTTTGTATAAAATAAAACACGCGGAATGTATAATCAATAACTGAGTGGTATGCGTGCAATGCTATCTTTCGACCGTTGAAAACATACTCATACTTTACTACTGACAGTCGGAATTCAGTAGCATTGCACGAATGCCAATACGATTGCTTAATATGTTGGACTTCGTAAAGAAAGTGAATCGCAAACCAGATCCTATGTGTCAGAGCCAGCTGCTTGGCCTGACAACAGTTGCTAAGCAAGAAAATAGACAGAATCTGCGAGCTTGCAACTATTCCCCGGATGTCCAAGCAGTCTAAGGACTGAAACTTCATGTTTGAACGCATCCTGAACGGGCAATAAGGGAAAGATGCTGTTCTGCAGGAAGAAACACTGCCGGAACAGAATCCGTTTTATTTTACTGGCTCAGGTGAACCAACGGAAATGTATGCATGGTTACGAACGCCTCTCCTGCTGAGGATGGTTGTGAGGTTTAGCTTGCATCAGTTGCGCTGCCTCACCAAATACAGACAAAGGAGAGTCAGAGCTCTTTCCCCTCCGTAGTTAAAAATCGCTAAATTTTGCCTTGCAGCCGCTTTAGATCGGAGCTTCTCGAAGCGCAATAAGAAATTTCAGTGGTGCCAAGCATGCATCTGACGATATTTGTTGCTACTGCCTTCTTTTTGTTCGGGGCAGCGCATTGTAGGGATTTTAAGACGGCTATGTATGTTACAGCTCGAGTGCAACCAGCTGACCCTGCAGCTGCGGTTGATTGCAAAGCCAACTCTTCCGCTTTTTCCATCCAGTTGGACAATCTCAACTGCGGCCACGTCGATGTTCGCCCGCTGTACAGCTGGTGCAGCGCTGCCAGAGCCTGTCAATCACTGGGTGGCAGGCTGGCTATTGACCCGTTGGGCATTGATGCGGCCAGCATTCTCACGAAAATGGACACGAGAAATATTAGCGAGGCGTTTTGGACTGGCTACACTATGCAGGCGATAAATTCAGTCGCGAATCTGAGAGCTCAATTTACCGATTCTTACAGTCGACAGATTCACAGGCTTGAAAGCTTGGCCAACAGAAGCTATGAAGCTGACGCCTACCTGACTGCTAAGCTGGAAAATAGTAAATCGGACCCTGTGGACTGCGTGCTGTACCGTCCAGGCAGCGACGCCATCGAATTCGCCAACTGCTCGGAGCGGCACTCGCTGCTCTGCCTGTCGATGCCGCATTCTGCGGTCAGCCGGACCGAGCTGCTGAACTCGAATCTCTGGCAGCGGGAGAGCTTCGCCGCCGGCGGCTATCCTCAGCCGGACGAGTACTGCTGGAGCGATGTACCCGGCCAGGTGAGCCTGGTTGACTGCCTGGCTAAGGCTGCTGCCAACCCCATGTGCGCCAGCGCTCTCTACCGCGAGTCCACGGCCACCTGCCGTCACGTTGAGTTTCGCGACTTTCAAGTGGACTTCAATCTGGCCACCAATGGTCTGTGGAAAAAGTACAAACCGGCCAGTGTTCGATTCAGGGAAGGCCATAGTCGTGGGTATGACCTGCAGCTCCGAATTGAAGTCTCAATTGATCCAAAGTCTTAAAATTACTGAAGTCTTAATAAAAGAAGAAAACTACATAAATTAAATGTTTTTACCTTGCTTTAGCGAATAAATCCTGCATAAGAACTGTCTATTCTGTGCCTGCCTGTCTATTTTTAACAACGTACAGATCGAACGGCTCAACCAATATACGAGCTATATATTCGTATACTAGTGTATTAAGTGAAAATTGTATATTTAGCCAGGAAATTTTTGGTTTCTTAAATTATTGTAGTTTCAATATACCACTAACTGGTCCTTGTTAGAGCAAGTCCGAAAACCCAAGCGACCAAGTGTTATTTATTTAGCAATAATAGATTAACCAAATATGTAACTTTGTTATCTTCAGACCTGAGTGACACATATTTATCTTATGCACAATATTTATTCAAGATAGCCAAAAATAAAACATTCTTCAAGCCTGAATGGAATCCAGCCCATGTTCGTTACAACATCTGCGTTTAACAAAATTGTCTATGGCCGAGTCAAGTCATCTGGCCATGCTGAAAACTGCTACAACGGTAAAAAACTGCTACTTAATAAGTTGGGCGATTATTCGTCTCTTCCGAATAAATAGAAGCCTCCATATCTGCTGATTTTTCATTCCACTTTCTACTGTTTCTATCTGTACAATCGCTATCAAATGAATAGCCTACCTTCCATTAAATTTTGGCTGTACTGTCTATTATTAATGCTAATTTTGCCTTGTTACATTCGCTGCGTTGACTACAATACTAATCCGACTATGATCCATCCCAAGACAAAATGGTGCGGGACTGGTAAGAGCTTACAACTACTCATCTAAATATGCTATTGATAGTTTAGCTTCTATAACAGGGAAAAATTTCTGCAAGAAAAGTTTTTTATTTAAGCAGTTCATTTAAAACGAAATGTTAAAATAAAAACCTGTAAAAAATGATCGGAAAAAAGAAAACTACTATTAGTAATATGAAAACAAATTAGTCATTGCTATTTGACTGCCTCGCAGGTGCTCGAGTGAGCAATTATTCGGACCTGGGCAGCGCGTTTGAAACGGACAGGTGCTGCAGAGATCACGACCACTGCACCGTGGTGATCGACCCGCTGCAGACTCGTTACGGATACACCAGCCTGTTTCACTTCACCATGTCCCACTGCGAGTGCGATGTCAGGTGTGACCCAGTGCCTGCTCAGTGTGTCAATCTGTATAAGCTCTTATCCGTCGAAAATTGGCATTTTAGTTTATTCATAAATCAAAACTCATTTTGAAATCGCCCCGTCAGCTTCTACCACTGTCTGAAGCGCTCCGGGGACACTGAGGGCCAGTCTGTACTGGACTGGTTCTTCCGCCTGGTCCGAATGCCCTGCTTCGAGCTGGTCAAACGGCCCGTCTGCTTGGCCAGGGACTACTGGGGCCGCTGTGTCAACGCGTCCATAGGCCAGTTTGCCGAGCTCCGCCGCCTGCCATTCTTTCACAACAACGACTTGGAGAGGCTGATTCGGAGCCGAGGCGAGGCAGCCTTTCGGTCTGGCGGCAACTGACCTTATTGCAAGGCGTTCATTCATTCGAACACGAATCCATCCTAACGGTTTATTTGTCTTAAGGCTATCCGACCGAAAGTTACGTAGCTCTGTCTCCATTGTCCCTGACCCACAATATTTCTAACTCAACCTCTAACTATCTGATAGCGCCTCTACCCCACACTTATACACTCCTCCCACATTTTCCTCCCCGCACCTCACCCTGTTTCTATCCCCCACTGACTCCACCCACAATGTCTCTATCTCACCGTGTTGCTATTCCACACTGTGTACCCCACACTGTCTACCCCACACTGTGTACCCCACACTGTCTACCCCACACTGTGTACCCCACACTGTGTACCCCACACTGTCTACCCCACACTGTGTACCCCACACTGTCTACCCCACACTGTGTACCCCACACTGTCTACCCACACTGTGTAACCCACACTGTCTACCCCACACTGTCTACCCCACACTGTGTACCCCACACTGTCTACCCACACTGTGTAACCCACACTGTCTACCCCACACTGTGTACCCCACACTGTCTACCCACACTGTGTAACCCACACTGTCTACCCCACACTGTCTACCCCACACTTTGTACCCCACACTGTCTACCCCACACTGTGTAACCCACACTGTGTACCCCACACTGTCTACCCACACTGTCTACCCCACACTGTCTACCCCACACTGTGTAACCCACACTGTGTAACCCACACTGTGTACCCCCACACTGTGTACCCCCACACTGTGTACCCCACACTGTGTACCCCACACTGTGTAACCCACACTGTGTACCCCACACTGTACCCAACACTGTCTACCCCACACCTTCTATCCCACGCTGTGTACCCCACACTGAACCCAACACTGTCTTCCCCACACTGTACCCCACACTGTCTATCCCACACTGTCTACCCCACACTTGTACCCCACACTGTGTACCCCACACCGTCTACCCCACGCTGTCTACCCTAGAATTATCGTACCCAGACATTTCCTCCTTGATTACTTTGGGTTGCCTTTTCTACCCTTAGAAATCTAATCTCTAATCTCTATTGAACTGGTTTCTTGAAAACTTGTACGATTGTACGACAGGACGACGAAATTCAGTACGACAAAATATTTCACGCTCATTCAATGCATATGTAATTACACACTCTGGAAGTACCTAAAAATTATGTAAAAGAAAATAGAACTTTCAATTGCCTAAAGTACTCTGATGTAGTTGAATAATAATTATGGCAAAATTAAACGTATTGCTTGTATATAAAGTCATAAAAATAAAAAAAGCAGCGGTTGGTGCGGATCAAAAATCCGGCGAAGATCAAGTATTTCAATGGCGACTAAAAGTAGAAAAGGTCTTCTGCTTGGCCCAGTTATGGCCCCATAGTCTGATTTTTAGACAGAAGACAGCTCTTTTCTTTTTCTTTGGTGACACGATAGGAGTTCACGGCTTTGATGTGTTTTAGCAGCAGGCTTAATAAAGTACGAGTACACGTCGATAAAGGCAGGCTTATCTTTAAACTATAGCTATAGCTACTAAAAAATCGACGTAACCATTTCTTAGCTTTGTTTGCAACAGTTTTCTAAAGTTTTTCAAAGAATGCTTAAACTGCTTGCATCTATCAGTAAGTCACTCACTCACTCACTCACCTTGTCAGTCAGTCAGTCCCTCACTCACGCTGTCAGTCAGTCACTCGCTCACCCTGTCAGTCAGTCACTCGCTTACCATGTCAGTCAGTCACTCGCTTACCATGTCAGTCAGTCAGTCACTCACCCTGTCCGTCAGTCAGTCAGTCAGTCACTCACCCAGTCAGTCATTCAGTCACTCACCCTGTCCCTCAATCAGTCATTCAGTCACTCACCCTGTCAGTCAGTCAGAAGTCACTCACCCTGTCCGTCAATCAGTCAGTTAGTCACTCACCCAGTCAGTCAGTCAGTCAGTTAAAGCGACTGTAGAATACCATCAAAGACGATGGCAAGCAAGTTAAGAAGCTTAGGCAGTCAAGACCAATACTCAAGAATTCAAAGGAAGCACCTTGAGCTAATGAGCTTGTTTTCTTCGCAGTTCCTAAAGTTGAAATTTGAAGCAAGCGCTCCTCCTCTCCTTGGCAACTCTCCTTGGGCCTCATGCCTTGCAACCGCCGTTTGTATTGATGCTGCATCCAGGGACGGATTTCCCCCTCAGCATTTCCTGCCTCGTTAAATCCTACACTAACCGAATGCTTTTCCGCATCTATGTCTATGATATAATTTTTCACTATCGCTCTTCATATTCTACAGCTCAGAGTGCATCAAGGCACTAATTTTCAATGTGATTAGACCATCTCAACTGGAGATCTGACCTTCATCAAGTGCTCATTCTATCTTGCGCTCAACTCATTCTTTCTTGTGCTCAGCTACGAGCAAGAATTTTTATATTAGTCTTAAAAATTAAATGATAATTGATTCGTTTTAATACTCTTAAAATACTATTATCTACCGTATAATATCAGTAACAGCTTAGCAGTGTTCCACATATATTGACAAACTTGAAAAAAACATCCAATACGAGCAGCCGAATATCCATCCCTGTGACACCTGATTGGTTCTCTTGACGTGAAGAAATCGCTAGATAAGCAGGCAAGTCACAGTGTCTAAAAAATATTGCTCACGAAGGTTAGCGGCAACAAAAACCTTAATTATCTTCACAGCGGCTACTGTCTGTGCAAGGGAGACGATCACCACAGGTAAAAGCCACTTCTTTTCTGGACACAGGAATCGTCCTAAAAAGAAAATTTCATAAATGAGTTTAATTTGATTGAGTTTGAGTTTTTTTTCAAATTTTAGGATCACTAGTAAATAAATCAGTGTTATTCCAAATACTCTTCAACTAATCTCTCGACGCCTCACACCCAACTCCTTACAAATCCGATCCCCTTTGTTCCCAGCGATGCTGGTGGACTCGCTCAACGCCTCATCTGCACCACCAATAGCGCCGCCAGAAGCCGAAGACTCTCCCACACAGTTCGAGCGCTACATCGACGCTGTCAGCTTCACCGCCATCTTCGCCACCGCCATCACGGCCAACGGACTCGCTGCCTACACCCACGTGGTCACCAAGTCTCTGTGGAACGGATTCTCTTGGCTGCTGTGCTCCAGCTTCATCAGCAACTTCCTGAGCAGCCTGATTACTAGTCTGCTGAACGTGCAGGCCGCCTGGAGACCGGGCTGGCGATTCCCGGTGTGGTACTGCCGCTGGTACGCCTTCTGGACTGGCTGGCTGGGTCTGGCGTCGCTGAACCTGCTTACCGTGCTGTCGGCTCTGCGCTGCCGCTCCATCCTCACCAGCCGGAAAGTGTCCAGCAGAGCGGCTGCTTGGCTCACCGCTTGTCTCGTCTGCGTGGCGTTGCTATGGATGCTGCCGGTTGTGATCAGCGACTCGCGGGTGATCCCAGTCCGCTCGGTGTCCACCTGCGACCTGAACTGGTCGAGCCGGGAGTCCGGGGACCGGGCCTACTGGCTGTGCCTGCTCGCGGGCCAGTTCGTGCTGCCCGTGGCAGTGGTCGGCACCTCCTACTGGAAGATCTTCGCCTATGTAAGTCAAATTTCTAATTCCCATTCTGATGAACCTGTGTTGCCGCCATGGGACGGAGACATTCTTCCCGCCAACCCGGAGCATATTCTGCCTCTCATAATAGTACAATTTTACAAGAGAACTTTCCATAAAATGACAAGTAAGGACCATCGCCAAAGGTATTTAAATGAGAAAATCAAGAGGAGATTATCAGTGACGATTTCTATATGTGGGCATGACGGCCTGATGTGGATTAGCCACACTGAACTGCTTAGAGGCTGGGAGACTTCTGGATTAAATTCGCTTGTCGATAATCCCGTTTGAAAATGATGTCTTCTTTTGAACTAGGATTAGCCAAACAGGAAAATTGATAGGTAAATATAAAGGTTTTTTCTTCCAACTTAAGCTGGATTATCTCTTTGTTTCACCTTTTGTTGGCCTTTTATTGAATCTCAAATTTCAGATTCGTCGACGTCGAAAAACCAGTCTGGTGCAAGGGCAAAACTGTTTGAGCCGGGATCGGCACGTTGCTGTTCACATTCTCTCCGTGGTCGGTAGGTTCCTCCTTGGAATGCTTTTGCTACCAGTTGCTTCGATGGTTGATGTGATTTCTAAATAAGCTCTGTAGTGGCTTTGTACTTTTCTAAGTTGTGAATGACTTCTGTAAGCTACCTGTGAGGTCCTTTAGTTGTGAATGACTTCTGTAAGCTACCTGTGAGGTCCTTTAGTTGTGAATGACTTCTGTAAGCTACCTGTGAGGTCCTGTAGTTGTGAGTGATTTCTGTAAGCTACCTGTGAGATACTGTAGTTGCTGCGTCACTTCTGTAAGCTGCCGATTTTCTTGACTGTTTAGTGCATTGGATCAATTTGCGTTTTTGCATTTTGTAGAGATTAGGTGAGCTTTTTGCTGAGTTAAATGTACGGATACTCCGAAGTAAATCATCACTTTATATTTTCCCCTTGCCTTTACCGAAAAGGTACCTTCCTGGTGTGCTGGACGCCCTACGCCATCACGGCAGCGATCGCCTTGGCATCGCCAATACAGCAGGGCAGCACTCTGCACCGCTCTCTGGTGCGCGCCGCTCTGCTCTGCTCAAAGTCCAGCATTGCCGCCTCTGCCATCGCCCACTTCGTAGGAAACGCCGAATTCCGTCAGGCTCTGCTGGACACACCGATATGTGGCCTCATCCGATGGTGCCTCGGATGTCCACGAGCCTCTCCTGCCCCTGAAACCGATGGAGCCGATGTTGACGTACCATTGGCCGATGCCGACGTACTTTTGGCGGATGCTGACGTGCCCTTAACCGAAGGCTGGCCGACAGCTTTCGCTCTCGAGTTTGCTAGAATGCGCGAGTCAGTTGTCTGAGACGAGGCTTGAGTGACAAATGCGGAGAACTTTGAAATGTGCATGGATTGTTATTAGCATACGCTGCTATTAATTTATTTCCTTACGGTCTAACACCGCTGAGCTCTTGAGTTTAACAACCACATCATTTTACCATAGCACCTTTCACTGTATTTTGGCATATGGGTTTTTTGGGGGTGAAAAAGTTTTTCGCACCTTTGTGAGATGAGCGTGACGTGCTTTGTTTTAGGCGGGTGGGACTTCTAGATGGAGTCTGCTCGTCTTCGTGAGTAGGTGGGGTTTGTGCGTCTTCGTGGGTAGGCGAGGTTTGTGCGTCTTCGTGGGTAGGCGAGGTTTGTGCGTCTTCGTGGGTAGGCGAGGTTTGTGCGTCTTCGTGGGTAGGCGGGGTTTGTGAGTCTTCGTGGGTAGGTGGGGTTTGTGAGTCTTCGTGGGTAGGTGGGGTTTGTGCGTCTTCGTGGTTGGTGGGGTTTGTGCGTCTTCGTGGTTGGTGGGGTTTGTGCGTCTTCGTAGGTAGGTGGGGTTTGCGCGTCTTCGTGGGTAGGCGGGGTTTGCGCGTCTTCGTGGGTAGGTGGGGTTTGTCGGTCTTCGTGGGTAGGTGGGGTTTGTCCGTCTTCGTGGGTAGGTGGGGTTTGTCCGTCTTCGTGGGTAGGCGGGGTTTGTCCGTCTTCGTGTGTAGGTGGGGTTTTTCCGTCTTCGTGGGTAGGCGGGGTTTGTCCGTATTCGTGGGTAGGTGGGGTTTGTCCGTCTTCGTGGGTAGGTGGGGTTTGTCCGTCTTCGTGGGTAGGTGGGGTTTGTCCGTCTTCGTGGGTAGGTGGGGTTTGTCCGTCTTCGTGGGTAGGTGGGGTTTGTCCGTCTTCGTGGGTAGGCGGGGTTTGTGCGTCTTTGTCTTGTGGCTAGGTAGCGTCCTAGTTTTTTTGTGCTATGCTACTACCTTTAATGTTAGAGCCTATAATGTCAATTGTTTTAATCCTAAAATTCGTTCGATCAAAATTTGTCAGTTTAATCGAGCGGAAAGCCTGGCTCCATTTTTTCTCTTTTTTTACTTTGGCTCTCGTCCTCTTTTGTCCGTAGGCTTTTTGGAGCCGAATACAGTTCAGTTGTCTCTTTCTCATAGCTGCCACTTTCACGGACTACATAAGCGAGTATCCAATACGAGTATAACTTATTTAGTCCATGGAAAAATTCATATACAAGTATTGCAAGCGTTTGTACCATTTGTACCAAGAAATTTTATTAATTTTTGTCGACAGTTTCAGATATCAGACTTGCGATTCGTCTGTTTGAACAGCACCAGTGGACGGCAGTAGACAATGCGATGCAGTGCTAGTGCTGTCCACTGGTACGTCTACCATTAGTGCAAAGTTCCCTGTTGACTTGAAAACCAAGAACTCCCCCTCATGCAACGTGTCACAGTCCCAAATCTGCGCCTGATAATCAATTTATAATGCGCTAGTTTGAGAAATTGACTCTACAGTTCTTAAAAGCCTGTAAAAATGGATTTGCTGTTCTATCTTTGCAAGTATTGGCAAGCAAATCTGTGCTGTCACAAGCCAATTCTACCCTTGAGCAGCAATTTTTGCGAGAAATCTCCGTTACAAGAACTCTGTGCGAAATGCCGATCTGCAAGTGCGTGTAAAATGCACCCTGAATTACGAGCTGAAATACACTGGGTTTTAAAGAAGTCAACTAATTAGCTAATCAACTGACAATCCCGTTTCACGTCCATCTAATCCGATTTGATCTTTTATTATTTATTATGCAGTACTCTGTAAGCAAGGATGATATATACATGGATAGCTTATCTGGTCTTCGCTGAGTGTCTAAATTGTGGCTGCCTTTTACCCCACTGCGCTCTCATTGGCTGAGCCAGCATTCACTGTTGTGCGCATAAGACTATGTACAATTGGGCGGCAAAATTACGCTTGTATTGAGCCTACTGTATATGCAGTTCTTAACGTTTAATTTTTTACGGAATGTTTGTTCGTTCCAATGATCAATAAGGCTGAACAATACGTGATTTTTTAAATTCCCAAAACTGTATGCTTTGACAAATTCGAAAATATGAGTCAATAAATGTTTATATATAAAAACTACTACTTATGAACACTGGAGGAAATAAGCTAAGTGCTTTGATAAAAATCAAGCAAAAAGGAGAAATGGTGCTGAGCCTGGCCTATAAGATTTAACAGCAATATAAAATGCAATGTTGTATTCAGAAAACTAAGCTTTTTCTTAGTCTGCAGTAATATACGAGTATATGTTTGGAGCCATAGTATCTTAACGAATAGAGCTTTCAAAAAATATATTGAGTAAAAATGCTGGTAATTTCCGTCAGTGAATCAGCATGTAAATATACACTTAACTGACAACAGCTATAAGGCAATATATTACTGTCCGAGAAAAATAATTTACTTGCAGAGCTGGTGGCGCACTGAGCACTTGGAGGTTAGGTTAAAAGTTCGGAGTTTGCAAGTCGCAAAAATGCGTACTTCTCACAGATTTTCCGCAGGATAAAGTACCGATGATTCTCGTCGGAACCTTGATAGCACAATAGAGAAGCGAAAATGCCATGCGATACTGCGGATGTCACACATGATGCAACCAGGATGTCAAATGATCTGCTGCAAAAAGCACGAAGCGCAACGGTGTGGCGCTGAAGCTCACATAGATGCACACAGCGGCACAAGTCAGCCCACGGGCGAAACGAACTCCCGTGATCCTTAATCGATGCTAATCTGACGGTCTGACAGGTACCAACCAGAGCCTCTTTGCGCGTAATGCAGTTCAATTGGCTAATCAACTGCCGGCCAAAATAACCGGCGATGTAGCCAGCGATGTTCTCACCGATCAAAGAGAGTGGAGTGGTTGGAGGCAAGCTCACTGCAGCTTCGAACAACTCGGGAACACGATTCGCTGAACTAGAGGCGGGAAGCGGCTTTGGCGATTTTTGCATATTTTTGGACTTGCAGTCTACAGCGGCGCATTTGCGTTTCATTTTGCCTATCATTCGCCTATCGCGAGACAAACTTTAGTTAGTGAAGAGCTTTTCTTTCCCGTCTACTTGTTTTAAACCTTATAGGAGGGGTGGGTCTAGGCGTGTGGAAGGTGGCTTCGTGTCAGCCAATGAGAGCGCAGTGGGGTAAAAGGCAGTCAAATTTTGGACACAGGCGCGCGTACATTCATAGCAGATAAGCAATTCATGTATATATCGTCCTTGTCTGTAAGCCATAATCTCAAAATCTCTAACAGGGTTGAAATGCATTACGTAAATTAAGGTCTCAGAGACACTAAAAATCACTTTGATTACATCTATCTATCTATCTATCTATCTATCTATCTATCTATCTATCTATCTATCTATCTATCTATCTATCTATCTATCTATCTATCTATCTATCTATCTATCTATCTATCTATCTATCTATCTATCTATCTATCTATCTATCTATCTATCTATCTATCTATCTATCTATCTATCTATCTATCTATCTATCTATCTATCTATCTATCTATCTATCTATCTATCTATCTATCTATCTATCTATCTATCTATCTATCTATCTATCTATCTATCTATCTATCTATCTATCTATCTATCTATCTATCTATCTATCTATCTATCTATCTATCTATCTATCTATCTATCTATCTATCTATCTATCTATCTATCTATCTATCTATCTATCTATCTATCTATCTATCTATCTATCTATCTATCTATCTATCTATCTATCTATCTATCTATCTATCTATCTATCTATCTATCTATCTATCTATCTATCTATCTATCTATCTATCTATCTATCTATCTATCTATCTATCTATCTATCTATCTATCTATCTATCTATCTATCTATCTATCTATCTATCTATCTATCTATCTATCTATCTATCTATCTATCTATCTATCTATCTATCTATCTATCTATCTATCTATCTATCTATCTATCTATCTATCTATCTATCTATCTATCTATCTATCTATCTATCTATCTATCTATCTATCTATCTATCTATCTATCTATCTATCTATCTATCTATCTATCTATCTATCTATCTATCTATCTATCTATCTATCTATCTATCTATCTATCTATCTATCTATCTATCTATCTATCTATCTATCTATCTATCTATCTATCTATCTATCTATCTATCTATCTATCTATCTATCTATCTATCTATCTATCTATCTATCTATCTATCTATCTATCTATCTATCTATCTATCTATCTATCTATCTATCTATCTATCTATCTATCTATCTATCTATCTATCTATCTATCTATCTATCTATCTATCTATCTATCTATCTATCTATCTATCTATCTATCTATCTATCTATCTATCTATCTATCTATCTATCTATCTATCTATCTATCTATCTATCTATCTATCTATCTATCTATCTATCTATCTATCTATCTATCTATCTATCTATCTATCTATCTATCTATCTATCTATCTATCTATCTATCTATCTATCTATCTATCTATCTATCTATCTATCTATCTATCTATCTATCTATCTATCTATCTATCTATCTATCTATCTATCTATCTATCTATCTATCTATCTATCTATCTATCTATCTATCTATCTATCTATCTATCTATCTATCTATCTATCTATCTATCTATCTATCTATCTATCTATCTATCTATCTATCTATCTATCTATCTATCTATCTATCTATCTATCTATCTATCTATCTATCTATCTATCTATCTATCTATCTATCTATCTATCTATCTATCTATCTATCTATCTATCTATCTATCTATCTATCTATCTATCTATCTATCTATCTATCTATCTATCTATCTATCTATCTATCTATCTATCTATCTATCTATCTATCTATCTATCTATCTATCTATCTATCTATCTATCTATCTATCTATCTATCTATCTATCTATCTATCTATCTATCTATCTATCTATCTATCTATCTATCTATCTATCTATCTATCTATCTATCTATCTATCTATCTATCTATCTATCTATCTATCTATCTATCTATCTATCTATCTATCTATCTATCTATCTATCTATCTATCTATCTATCTATCTATCTATCTATCTATCTATCTATCTATCTATCTATCTATCTATCTATCTATCTATCTATCTATCTATCTATCTATCTATCTATCTATCTATCTATCTATCTATCTATCTATCTATCTATCTATCTATCTATCTATCTATCTATCTATCTATCTATCTATCTATCTATCTATCTATCTATCTATCTATCTATCTATCTATCTATCTATCTATCTATCTATCTATCTATCTATCTATCTATCTATCTATCTATCTATCTATCTATCTATCTATCTATCTATCTATCTATCTATCTATCTATCTATCTATCTATCTATCTATCTATCTATCTATCTATCTATCTATCTATCTATCTATCTATCTATCTATCTATCTATCTATCTATCTATCTATCTATCTATCTATCTATCTATCTATCTATCTATCTATCTATCTATCTATCTATCTATCTATCTATCTATCTATCTATCTATCTATCTATCTATCTATCTATCTATCTATCTATCTATCTATCTATCTATCTATCTATCTATCTATCTATCTATCTATCTATCTATCTATCTATCTATCTATCTATCTATCTATCTATCTATCTATCTATCTATCTATCTATCTATCTATCTATCTATCTATCTATCTATCTATCTATCTATCTATCTATCTATCTATCTATCTATCTATCTATCTATCTATCTATCTATCTATCTATCTATCTATCTATCTATCTATCTATCTATCTATCTATCTATCTATCTATCTATCTATCTATCTATCTATCTATCTATCTATCTATCTATCTATCTATCTATCTATCTATCTATCTATCTATCTATCTATCTATCTATCTATCTATCTATCTATCTATCTATCTATCTATCTATCTATCTATCTATCTATCTATCTATCTATCTATCTATCTATCTATCTATCTATCTATCTATCTATCTATCTATCTATCTATCTATCTATCTATCTATCTATCTATCTATCTATCTATCTATCTATCTATCTATCTATCTATCTATCTATCTATCTATCTATCTATCTATCTATAATTGTTACTTCTACCGAAGAGATTGACTGATAAGCAAAATCAATAATTTACCGTTGATCGATGAATTAATTCGCGCCCTCACGAAATCCCTTGCTAGTGATAGATCAAAATGATTTATTTTTCTTCCTAACCAGGAGAATCTGGTTGGATTTGGCTTTTATGGCCAACCGCAGCCAGGCTTAGCAGCCATTTAAAAAAATTTTAATTCCCCTTTTATGCAGCGATTTGATGAGGCTAGGGGGCTTTTCGCTCAATCCACTGATCAGTGAGGAAAGGAGTGCAGCAACGACAATCTTTAGGTGAGAATTAACAGTTCCATAGGAAAAATTTTAGTTTCCATCAACAGCACAGCTAATCATACTCGCTACCTTTAAAAAAGTTAAGACAGTTTGAAGTTAGACTAGTGGAAGGGGCCTAATTGAATTCATTAAATTGACTAGCTTTCATGTCGTTTCGTGAGAAATAAGGATGATTTCTTGAGACGAAAACCTACGCTCGTAAGCAGCATTGGATATATTTTGCAATAGGAAATCACGCAGACTCCCTGCTCCCAAGAGAGGCGAGAAGAGGCCTTAGCTTGCGCTCCACACCACCTGCCAAATCACAAAATGGTTGTCTTTTTCCCTTCTATTTCCTAGCAAGGCAGCTCTCTGTACCGAAGCCCAGCCACCTCACGCCTAGTTCTCGGACAAATACAAGCGCATATGAACCTACGCAGAGTTCGCTACCCCTATAGCACCCACCTCACACCGAGAGCCATTTACTTCACCCAGCCTCAGTCCAATTGCTGCCACCAGATCTATACACCTTGACAACCAAACTAAAGCCAGCTAAATCCGCAATCTGCACCCGAACATGCATTCGCCCTCCTTACAAACCCGATCCCCTTTGTTCCCAGCGATGCTGGTGGACTCGCTCAACGCCTCATCTGCACCACCAATAGCGCCGCCAGAAGCCGAAGACTCTCCCACACAGTTCGAGCGCTACATCGACGCTGTCAGCTTCACCGCCATCTTCGCCACCGCCATCACGGCCAACGGACTCGCTGCCTACACCCACGTGGTCACCAAGTCTCTGTGGAACGGATTCTCTTGGCTGCTGTGCTCCAGCTTCATCAGCAACTTCCTGAGCAGCCTGATTACTAGTCTGCTGAACGTGCAGGCCGCCTGGAGACCGGGCTGGCGATTCCCGGTGTGGTACTGCCGCTGGTACGCCTTCTGGACTGGCTGGCTGGGTCTGGCGTCGCTGAACCTGCTCACCGTGCTGTCGGCTCTGCGCTGCCGCTCCATCCTCACCAGCCGGAAAGTGTCCAGCAGAGCGGCTGCTTGGCTCACCGCTTGTCTCGTCTGCGTGGCGTTGCTATGGATGCTGCCGGTTGTGATCAGCGACTCGCGGGTGATCCCAGTCCGCTCGGTGTCCACCTGCGACCTGAACTGGTCGAGCCGGGAGTCCGGGGACCGGGCCTACTGGCTGTGCCTGCTCGCGGGCCAGTTCGTGCTGCCCGTGGCAGTGGTCGGCACCTCCTACTGGAAGATCTTCGCCTATGTAAGTCAAATTTCTAATTCCCATTCTGATGAACCTGTGTTGCCGCCATGGGACGGAGACATTCTTTCCGCCAACCCGGAGTATATTTTGCTTATCATGGTAGTACAATTTTTTGTGGGAGTTCTGTTTTGATACAGTGTCTTTTTTCACAAAAATAAAAATTAAAATCGAATATTACAGCTGAGAGGCCAGCGGCAGATCAGCAGCATCCAGGCTGATATTCAGTTGAAGAGGGAGTGGAGTGTTGCGATTCACATAATGTCGGTATTCGGTACGGGCCGATGTCACTTGAATTTTTTTGCGACCTTTACTACTACCATATCTAGTAGTAGTAGTAGTAGTAGTAGTAGTAGTAGTAGTAGTAGTAGTAGTAGTAGTAGTAGTAGTAGTAGTAGTAGTAGTAGTAGTAGTAGTAGTAGTAGTAGTAGTAGTAGTAGTAGTAGTAGTAGTAGTAGTAGTAGTAGTAGTAGTAGTAGTAGTAGTAGTAGTAGTAGTAGTAGTAGTAGTAGTAGTAGTAGTAGTAGTAGTAGTAATAGTAGTAGTAGTAGTAGTAGTAGTAGTAGTAGTAGTAGTAGTAGTAGTAGTAGTAGTAGTAGTAGTAGTAGTAGTAGTAGTAGTAGTAGTAGTAGTAGTAGTAGTAGTAGTAGTAGTAGTAGTACCCTACATGATGAATCATCTCACCAAACACCAAACATCACGCCACAGGCGCCTTCCTGCTGTGCTGGTCGCCCTACGCCGTCACCGCAGCCATCACTTTGGCATCGCCAATACAGCAGGGCAGCACTCTGCACCGCTCTCTGGTGCGCGTCGCTCTGCTCTGCGCCAAGTGCGGCATGGCGGCATCCGCTGTCGCCCACATCGCTACTAACGCTGAATTCCGTCGGGCTCTGCTCGCCAGCCGGCTGGGTGGCCTCATTCGTCGTTGCTTCAGATGTCGACCCGCCGCTGTCGGCACGGCATCTGGGGGGTTTGTCGTGGAGAATCGGGCGCGCCGGCGAAACGTCAAAGCTGATCAGCGAGCGGTGGAGCTGGTCGAAGCCCTTGTGCTGCAGGAGTCGAGCGTGTGAACCCGGCCTGTTGCCGGTTGCTTATTTTTGGTGATTTCTAAGAAGAATATAAATCATAGACTTGAGTAAACTTACTCAGCCGTACCCTTTTGCTGTCTTTTGGCTTCTGTATTAACACAGTGCTAATACAGGACACCGACTGCAGATAAACCTCAAAGCTTTAGATACAGAGAGGCAGATAGAAATTTATTTTTATGCAGTATTCAACTGTAGTCCTGACTTAAAATACTCAGACTTTTTCGATTTTATGACTCAATTTTTAATTTTTTGAAGGTTAAACAGTTGATAGACGAAAAGCTCCTGTCACTGGAAATGCATTATAAAAATACATAGATTAGCTAGCTAGTGATTTTTTGACTTGATGATTTATGTGCTGCTTAAGTTTGCGCTGTTTAGTGTGATGATTCACAAGTGCTACTCTAGTTTGCGCTGTTTGGTGTGATGATTAACGAGTGCTACTCTAGTTTGCACTGTTTGGTGTGATGATTCACGAGTGCTACTCTAGTTTGCGCTGTTTGGTGTGATGATTGACGAGTGCTACTCTAGTTTGCGCTGTTTGGTGTGATGATTGACGAGTGCTACTCTAGTTTGCGCTGTTTGGTGTGATGATTGACGAGTGCTACTCTAGTTTGCACTGTTTGGTGTGATGATTGACGAGTGCTACTCTAGTTTGCGCTGTTTGGTGTGATGATTCACGAGTCTACTCTAGTTTGCGCTGTTTGGTGTGATGATTGACGAGTGCTACTCTAGTTTGCGCTGTTTGGTGTGATGATTGACGAGTGCTACTCTAGTTTGCACTGTTTGGTGTGATGATTGACGAGTGCTACTCTAGTTTGCGCTGTTTGGTGTGATGATTCACGAGTGCTACTCTAGTTTGCACTGTTTGGTGTGATGATTGACGAGTGCTACTCTAGTTTGCACTGTTTGGTGTGATGATTCACGAGTGCTACTCTAGTTTGCGCTGTTTGGTGTGATGATTGACGAGTGCTACTCTAGTTTGCGCTGTTTGGTGTGATGATTGACGAGTGCTACTCTAGTTTGCGCTGTTTGGTGTGATGATTCACGAGTGCTACTCTAGTTTGCGCTGTTTGGTGTGATGATTGACGAGTGCTACTCTAGTTTGCGCTGTTTGGTGTGATGATTCACGAGTCTACTCTAGTTTGCGCTGTTTGGTGTGATGATTCACGAGTGCTACTCTAGTTTGCACTGTTTGGTGTGATGATTGACGAGTGCTACTCTAGTTTGCACTGTTTGGTGTGATGATTGACGAGTGCTACTCTAGTTTGCGCTGTTTGGTGTGATGATTCACGAGTGCTACTCTAGTTTGCGCTGTTTGGTGTGATGATTGACGAGTGCTACTCTAGTTTGCACTGTTTGGTGTGATGATTGACGAGTGCTACTCTAGTTTGCGCTGTTTGGTGTGATGATTCACGAGTGCTACTCTAGTTTGCGCTGTTTGGTGTGATGATTGACGAGTGCTACTCTAGTTTGCACTGTTTGGTGTGATGATTGACGAGTGCTACTCTAGTTTGCACTGTTTGGTGTGATGATTCACGAGTGCTACTCTAGTTTGCGCTGTTTGGTGTGATGATTGACGAGTGCTACTCTAGTTTGCGCTGTTTGGTGTGATGATTCACGAGTGCTACTCTAGTTTGCGCTGTTTGGTGTGATGATTGACGAGTGCTACTCTAGTTTGCGCTGTTTGGTGTGATGATTGACGAGTGCTACTCTAGTTTGCGCTGTTTGGTGTGATGATTCACGAGTGCTACTCTAGTTTGCGCTGTTTGGTGTGATGATTGACGAGTGCTACTCTAGTTTGCGCTGTTTGGTGTGATGATTGACGAGTGCTACTCTAGTTTGCACTGTTTGGTGTGATGATTGACGAGTGCTACTCTAGTTTGCGCTGTTTGGTGTGATGATTGACGAGTGCTACTCTAGTTTGCACTGTTTGGTGTGATGATTGACGAGTGCTACTCTAGTTTGCGCTGTTTGGTGTGATGATTCACGAGTCTACTCTAGTTTGCGCTGTTTGGTGTGATGATTGACGAGTGCTACTCTAGTTTGCGCTGTTTGGTGTGATGATTGACGAGTGCTACTCTAGTTTGCACTGTTTGGTGTGATGATTGACGAGTGCTACTCTAGTTTGCGCTGTTTGGTGTGATGATTCACGAGTGCTACTCTAGTTTGCACTGTTTGGTGTGATGATTGACGAGTGCTACTCTAGTTTGCACTGTTTGGTGTGATGATTCACGAGTGCTACTCTAGTTTGCGCTGTTTGGTGTGATGATTGACGAGTGCTACTCTAGTTTGCGCTGTTTGGTGTGATGATTGACGAGTGCTACTCTAGTTTGCGCTGTTTGGTGTGATGATTCACGAGTGCTACTCTAGTTTGCGCTGTTTGGTGTGATGATTGACGAGTGCTACTCTAGTTTGCGCTGTTTGGTGTGATGATTCACGAGTGCTACTCTAGTTTGCGCTGTTTGGTGTGATGATTGACGAGTGCTACTCTAGTTTGCACTGTTTGGTGTGATGATTGACGAGTGCTACTCTAGTTTGCACTGTTTGGTGTGATGATTGACGAGTGCTACTCTAGTTTGCGCTGTTTGGTGTGATGATTCACGAGTGCTACTCTAGTTTGCGCTGTTTGGTGTGATGATTGACGAGTGCTACTCTAGTTTGCACTGTTTGGTGTGATGATTGACGAGTGCTACTCTAGTTTGCGCTGTTTGGTGTGATGATTCACGAGTGCTACTCTAGTTTGCGCTGTTTGGTGTGATGATTGACGAGTGCTACTCTAGTTTGCACTGTTTGGTGTGATGATTGACGAGTGCTACTCTAGTTTGCACTGTTTGGTGTGATGATTCACGAGTGCTACTCTAGTTTGCGCTGTTTGGTGTGATGATTGACGAGTGCTACTCTAGTTTGCGCTGTTTGGTGTGATGATTCACGAGTGCTACTCTAGTTTGCGCTGTTTGGTGTGATGATTGACGAGTGCTACTCTAGTTTGCGCTGTTTGGTGTGATGATTGACGAGTGCTACTCTAGTTTGCGCTGTTTGGTGTGATGATTCACGAGTGCTACTCTAGTTTGCGCTGTTTGGTGTGATGATTGACGAGTGCTACTCTAGTTTGCGCTGTTTGGTGTGATGATTGACGAGTGCTACTCTAGTTTGCACTGTTTGGTGTGATGATTGACGAGTGCTACTCTAGTTTGCGCTGTTTGGTGTGATAATTGACGAGTGCTACTCTAGTTTGCACTGTTTGGTGTGATGATTCACGAGTGCTACTCTAGTTTGCGCTGTTTGGTGTGATGATTGACGAGTGCTACTCTAGTTTGCGCTGTTTGGTGTGATGATTCACGAGTGCTACTCTAGTTTGCGCTGTTTGGTGTGATGATTGACGAGTGCTACTCTAGTTTGCGCTGTTTGGTGTGATGATTGACGAGTGCTACTCTAGTTTGCGCTGTTTGGTGTGATGATTCACGAGTGCTACTCTAGTTTGCGCTGTTTGGTGTGATGATTGACGAGTGCTACTCTAGTTTGCGCTGTTTGGTGTGATGATTGACGAGTGCTACTCTAGTTTGCACTGTTTGGTGTGATGATTGACGAGTGCTACTCTAGTTTGCGCTGTTTGGTGTGATGATTGACGAGTGCTACTCTAGTTTGCACTGTTTGGTGTGATGATTGACGAGTGCTACTCTAGTTTGCGCTGTTTGGTGTGATAATTGACGAGTGCTACTCTAGTTTGCACTGTTTGGTGTGATGATTGACGAGTGCTACTCTAGTTTGCACTGTTTGGTGTGATGATTGACGAGTGCTACTCTAGTTTGCACTGTTTGGTGTGATGATTGACGAGTGCTACTCTAGTTTGCGCTGTTTGGTGTGATGATTGACGAGTGCTACTCTAGTTTGCACTGTTTGGTGTGATGATTGACGAGTGCTACTCTAGTTTGCGCTGTTTGGTGTGATGATTGACGAGTGCTACTCTAGTTTGCGCTGTTTGGTGTGATGATTGACGAGTGCTACTCTAGTTTGCACTGTTTGGTGTGATGATTGACGAGTGCTACTCTAGTTTGCACTGTTTGGTGTGATGATTGACGAGTGCTACACATTAGTCGGCATTGCTTGGTTCAATCCACGCCGGTAACCTTTATTTTTGCTGTTTATGGTTGACATTGATGTGCCATTTTAGGATGGGACAGTTGAAAATGCTGTTTATCCCACGCCCAAAATCGCCCTTATTTACTCCATGATCAGGGGCGGCAGGATTTCGCATTGAATCTACTCGTATATTAATCACGGGTGATCAGTTTTCTCACTGCCCAAGGCGACACCGTGAATAACTCGCCCATCCTAAAAGCAGATTTTCTACGGGATCTCCTTCCAGATGCAAATGACCTGCTGTTTACTTCAATTTTATCCTACGCTACAGAGTAAACTGTTCGCTTGGCTAAGCAAAAAATTTTTGCTTCAGCACAATGAAGCATTCCAGCATTGTGGGTCAAGTAAGCACCAATGACTTTGCCTTATGACCGGAAGGTAGTGGGTTCGAGCCCCCGATCTAAGAGACAATTTGTGCCCTTGAGCATGGCACTTAATCCCGCATTGCTTCAGTCCACCCAGCTACAAGCTGTGGATTTGCCGTGGGCTGTACATCTGGTCGAAATGTGGGGTGTCTGAAATTTTAAAATATTCATTTTTTCCCATGCATAGAATGCAATAAACAGCCAGCAAAGATCTAAAAATATCCATGTGTCAGGTGAGAAAAAAATTCAGAAAAAGAAGCATTCACTACTCATCTGCTAGACTTGGAGATGCAAAACCAGCACATTTTAAACTTTGTCAGCTATTTGTCTTACTTGGCCCAGAGCTGCAGCAGACACTGAGGTTTACATTAATACTGTACGCACAAAGCACTCAGCACTACGTACGCACAGAATCCGATGCATCGCACTGGGTGAGACGTGCCAGAGAAAGGGCTCAAAAACTCAAAGAAAAGGCGAACAATGAAGAGGAGTAGAAAAAGAAAAAGAGACGAAGAGCTAGCGCCAAGCTCTCAAAACAGAGCGGGCAAAACAGACCCAGCAAGCAGCAATATTCACAGAGGACTGACATGGCGGAGTCGGACAGTTCAGATAATCGACGTCGACACAGACGGCGAAGTCACAGGCTGCACAGCGACGATCAAGCGGCCGCTGATGCCGAGTTGCCCGCCGCGACTGAGGAGGCCGCAGCCGACGGCGAGGAAATTGATGAAGAGCGGCGCGACCATGACGTGTCGTCGAAAGCGGCCGGCTCTAGGCGACACTGTGAGTTAGGATTCTCCTAGAATAATAAAAATAATAAATAAATTTAGACACCCGACCTTTCGACCAGATGTACAGCGCACGGCACAGCCGCAGCTAGTTGCGCGGCGCATCCGAGGGCTGTGTACAGCTGCTCAGCCTGACGGGCTAGAGGGGCCGCAACACCCACTCTAAATTTACCCAGCTCAAACTGGTACCCAATCTCAGCTGGGTGGACTGAAGCAATTCGGGATTAAGTGCCTTGCTCAAGGGCACAAATTGTCTCCTAGGGCCGGGACTCGAACCCACGACCTTCCAATCATGAGGCAGATACCCTAGCCACTAAGGCTAAAACTCTGTAGCCTAGAGGCTAGGGCGCCTAGAATTCTTCTCCTAGAAGTTCATGAAATGTATTCAACCGGGAACCCAGAAAAACAATTTCAATTATTTGCACCTTTAGAAACAACAAAAAGTCACAGAGCTAGCTATGTTAACACCCACTTCCACCAGCAGCCCTGCCGCCGTATGTGCCAAACTACAGCCAGCGCCAGTTCCGCTGTCACTGCGGCTGCAACTGCAGCAACTCGGAGTGCTGGCGGGTGCACAAGAGACGCTCAAAATGCGCCGGCATCATTCCCTGCATCTTAGTTGGCATGGCCGACAGCGAGTCCGAAGAGGACGACGCTGAAGTCAGATTGGATAAATACGAAACGGAGAAGCGAAAGTACGAATACCGTGTACAGCACGGATTCGAAGAGGAGGGCTACCGGCTCGGGCCGCGATGACATCCGCCGCTCATTTGTTGACCGCTGATTGGCTGGGTTCGCAGCTTCCAATAGTTAACTTTATTTTTTAACTTAAAAAGTTCAAATTTAAAGGTGCACTTTTAGCATCGATTCTCGATCCAAACCCTACCGATAGCTGATTGGCTAGGAAATACCAACTCCAACCCCTCCTACTGATAGCTGATTGGCTGGGAAATACCAACTCCAACCCCTCCTACTGATAGCTGATTGGCTGGGAGATGCCAACACCAACCCCCATACAGATAGCCGATTGGCTGGGAGATGCCAACACAAACCCCTCCTACTGATCTACTGATAGCTGATTGGCTGGTTAGATAACAAAAAACCCCAAACCGATAGCTGATTGGCTGGGAGATGCCAACACCAACCCCCATACAGATAGCCGATTGGCTGGGAGATGCCAACACCAACCCCTCCTACCGATAGCTGATTGGCTGGTTAGATAGCAACAAAAACCCCCAAACCGATAGCGGATTGGCTGGGAGATGCCAAGACCAACCCCTCCTACCGATAGCTGATTGGCTGGGAGATACCAACACCAACCCCTCCTACCGATAGCTGATTAGCTGGGAGATACCAACACCAACCCCTCCTACCGATAGCTGATTAGCTGGGAGATACCAACACCAACCCCTCCTACCGATAGCTGATTGGCTGGTTAGATAACAACAAAAACCCCCAAACCGATAGCGGATTGGCTGGGAGATGCCAAGACCAACCCCTCCTACCGATAGCTGATTGGCTGGGAGATACCAACACCAACCCCACCTACCGATAGCTGATTGGCTGGGAGATACCAACACCAACCCCTCCTACCGATAGCTGATTGGCTAGGAGTTACCAAAGCCGAAAAAAATGTTTGAACCCAGATTTTTGCGTTGAAGGACGCTGATATCCATCACACTCTAGTGCTTATATTTTACTGTAAAAATATCAAAAAGTTCAGAGCAATACTGACATTAGTAAATTCAGTTTAATCTATGTTGAATAAATAACTCATACAAACCTATCGATATTTTCTTAAAATCCTACCAAATTTCTGTTAATTTAAAAGCAAATTTATTGTTTAAATTTTATTTCGTAAATATAAGAAAATTTTGGATGCATTCGTAATCGTTGATGTCAACTGCATGATTGTAGCTTATTGTGGCATAAAAGTGGCATAAAATGCCTTGTCTGAGGTAATCACTCCAGTTCCTTATCTGATTTTTTAAGTTGCACGTTAAAGTAATTTTATTCATGTTAAAGTTTATAAAAATAAGAGGCAAACAGACAACTGCTGACAAGTTTTATAGATTTTTAGATAGAGTAAATGGAGGAAAGGGGGCAGATTAGATAGGGGAGAGGAGGTAGAGAGGGGCAGATTTTATAAGGGAGTGGGAGGAGAGGGGCAGATTAGATAGGGGAGAGGGAGGAGAGGGGGAGATTAGATAGGGGAGAGGGGCAGATTAGATTAGGGAGAGGGAGGAGAGGGGCAGATTAGATAGGGCAGAGGGAGGAGAGGGGCAGATTAGATAGGGGAGAGGGGCAGATTAGATAGGGCAGAGGGAGGAGAGGGGCAGATTAGATTAGGGAGAGGGAGGAGAGGGGCAGATTAGATAGGGGAGAGGGAGGAGAGGGGCAGATTAGATTAGGGAGAGGGAGGAGAGGGGCAGATTAGATAGGGGAGAGGGGCAGATTAGATTAGGGAGAGGGAGGAGAGGGGCAGATTAGATAGGGGAGAGGGGCAGATTAGATTAGGGAGAGGGAGGAGAGGGGCAGATTAGATAGGGGAGAGGGGCAGATTAGATTAGGGAGAGGGAGGAGAGGGGCAGATTAGATAGGGGAGAGGGAGGAGAGGGGCAGATTAGATAGGGAAGAGGGAGGAGAGGGGCAGATTAGATAGGGGAGAGGGAGGAGAGGGGCAGATTAGATAGGGGAGAGGGAGGAGAGGGGGAGATTAGATAGGGGAGAGGGAGGAGAGGGGCAGATTAGATAGGGGAGAGGGAGGAGAGGGGGAGATTAGATAATGAGAGGGAATAGAGAGGCAGATTAGATAATGGAGGAAAAAACTGATGTCGCTCGGTGTGGCTACAATAACTCGGATTCGATTAGTTCTATTTCCAGGCAGCCTATATGTATAATTAATTCTGAAGCAATCTGGATTTCTTGAGGGTAGATGAGAGGGGAGAGATCAGAGATTGAATAGATAAGACAATGGAAAAATCTAGCAAATTAATGAGAATGGAGAGTGTAAAAAATACTGCTACTGGCCCAATTATCAAATAGGCTATTTTCATTTTGCAGTAAAACTCAACCAGTCAGTCTTCGGGCATTGACAGAAGCCTGCTCACCAACTCTAGCAAAAATTGCGGTCCCCTACCTGAATGGCTCGAATTAGGTTGGAATATTCCACTTTCCGCATAATGAAAAACCCATTTATTTTAGCGCACCAATTTTAGATTGTTTACGTACAGCGACCTGCCCCTTCAAACTGAGCTGTGGACAATAATTAATCTACAAAAGCATTTGTGCTGTTTCTGTCAGTTGTCAGTTTGTCAGTTCTGGCAAGCTCAGCATATGCATGCCTTTCTCAGGCTCCATGGCACTATGACCTTGTCTATATAGGCTGCCTGTTCGCTAGGCTTGTGTTCCTCAGCTGCATACTGCGCCTGAGAAAAATTTTAATAGCTAGGGAAAGGTTAGGGAAAGGTTAGCGACTGCAATCTGCCCGCCAGTGCCTACCTATAGGGAGTCACCCGAGCAGTCGCCTGCGCACGCAATTTACTGCATAAAGCCGCAGTCGCAGAGATGACTCGCCTGTCCCAGACGAATCAAAGGGCAGTTACAATCAGCAGCTAAATCTGCGATATGGTGATACACCAAGTCTCTGTGGACCTACTCAGCTAATAATTAAAATAAAATAAGGATGAAAGACGGGTTGCATGTGTGTGAATTTGTTTAGTTGAAAATTTAACTTGAGATAGTGAAATACAAAAACAAAAATTTTATTGCACAATTTTTTTAATAAGGGACAAAAAATAAGAAATGGTCAACGAAACAAAAACACTGACTGTAGCTAACCTACTGACAGTAGGCAGTTCGGGAATTGCTAAACTAAACGAACAATATTGCCACAGAAAAGTTTAGCTAAAAAAAAATACGCTCGGATTCTAGACAACTCAGTCCAGCGGCTCCTGCCTGCCCAGCAGTGCGGGGCCCCGCGGCCGGAATTTGCACTCGAAGCAGAAGCAGAGACAGTCGTCGCAGTCCGCATCGCAGCAGTCCACTGTGGAGCGCTGAATTTAATTGGAAGGGGTTGGATTGGTTGACGTAAAGAAGGCGCGAAAGCATTCGCTGACTGGGAAGTTTTACCCGTATGTGGGATGTCAGGATTACTGGGGTGTAGAAAGAAGGGGGCGAGTGGCTCGGCGGTCTAGCGCGTCTGCCTTGTGTGCCGCTGGTCCAGGTTCGACCCCGCGTTGTAGGTTGGCTATTTTACCCAGTGCAGTTTTGTGTGCAGGGTCACATTAATTTGGGGCCTTGTGCACGAATTGGTTGGGCTATGGGCCAGTTGTGCAATTTACGCCCATGAAGGCATAGAGAGTGTACATGCCTGGAATTACCGGTTTGTACACCCTATGTGAGTGCTGACGGGGTGCCGGCCTGTGTGTGTCTATGCCTGCATACCGTATTTAGTGTGACTGAACGCGCTTCAGGAGTCAGCGAAATGGAGAGTCATGCCCAGTCGCTGGTTGTGGGACGTTGGCGCTTTAAAGCGTCAAAGTGCCTACAGCCCTCCTGCAGATTTAGCTTTAGCTTTAAGGCCCCCAGACGCACCCCACAGCTGTGGCACAGCATCACGTCCGAGTACTTGACCCCGCTGCGCCTGTGCGGACAGACGCCATTCAGGCAGCCAGCCACGGTGCCCCGACTGTTGCAGCAGTCGCACGCGTCAGCGCAGGACAGGCAGCAGAGGCAGCAGGTGCGGAGCGGGCCGGGGCTGCTGGGCTCGGTGCTGGGATCGCCGGCGCCGCTGACCACCCGGTAGGCGAGGAAGCGGAACAGCAGCAGCAGGACGGAGTAGGCGAGGAACACGACAATCAGCAGGGCCGGCAGGGGCAGCACGTCGAACAGGTTGATGGAGTAGAGAATGCGGGCGCGGTTCTGCTGCTCAGGCGACGGGTTGAACAGGTTGAGCTGCGTGGCGGTGAGCGGGTTGGCAGTTTTTTGCCATTGCATTCTGTTCGATTTCACTTGAATTTGTGAATTTGGATAAATCATTTAAGGAGTTTAACTCTTAACATATCTGGTTAACAATAATGCTTTGCAGTGACAGAGCTGGCCTATTAGATGGTGATAGCTATTATCAGATTTAACTATAATAATATGCTTGTCTTAATTAGCCTGTTTGGGCCTCGCGACCAACATAAGTTTATTATCAATTTTACTTAAGTTATTTTGCTTAAAGAGTGAAGTCTTGGGCTATGAAAAATAATTTTTATGGCTAACAGTATTCAAGTAAAAAAGAACACTCTCATTTTTACTACTATTTTTATGTTGCATTTAAATTTAGTGCTAGGCCTAACACAAAAGAAATCATTTTTTTATTTCCCACTTTAGAAGATTTTTTAAATATCAAATCTAAATTGAATCCTACACTCGTATTTTAGAAAGCTAAGTTTACAGCAATAATTATTGATAAATAGAAAAAATATTAGTAATTTCTAAAAAAGAAATGTCATCTAGACTCAATTATAATGATTTTACAACAAAAAATCTATTCATCTCTAATCCTTGACTGCAGGAAGTATAATTCCATCCAAACAGTTTTTTGAGACTTACTTTTATATGTATTTATACCCAGTAATCTTAACATTTATTAAAAGCATTTTTAGTAATAATAAATGTTAAATTATAAGTCATAACTTATTAAGTTAAAAATTTATAAAAGATTGTAATTTAATACTTCAGAATCACAGCAAAAAGTGATGACACTGTAAAAATTATAGATTGTCCATTGGATTTAGAATGTAACTAACTAGCTTTTATGATAAATTATAAATTTTTATCCCAGGATAAATCACATTTATTTAAGCTAATCTAAAATCATTTTAATACTTTTTCCCGATCGTCAAAGCATTACTAAAGGATGCAGACGAGGCAGTGACTAATTCGTTAATAAATCTTCAAGTGAAAACGCAATAAAAAGCACTTCTTACGTCGATAGAGGTTTCAAATTTCGAAGACATTCTTCTTAAAGTTAGTTTGTCACACTACATGTCCATAGTTTTTAGAATTTTGCGGTCGGAGGCAACCGATGTAAATTAATGAAACAATCAATATTACTTACTCCATTTTCACCGCAAGTTATAAATCAATCGCATTTTTCAGTTAAATTTCTGTCGGTAGTGTAAATAGAAAATTAAAATAAAACAAAAATTTAAATAAGGATAAAAGCTTCTGCTACGAAGCGGGTCAGCGATATGCCTTTTTGTGGAAAAAAAACTTTAAATTACGTCTCGCACCTTCAAAAATATATTCTATGTAAAATAAAAAGAAATAAATTTAGACACCCAGCCATTCGACCAGATAGATAGATGTACAGCCCATGTATGCGCTAGCTACGCGGCGCATACGAGTGCTGTGTACAGCTGTTTAGCTTGATGGGCTGGAGGGGCCGCTACACCCACTCTAAATTTACCGAGCTTAAACTGGTACCCAATCTCAGCTTGAATGGACTGAAGCAATACGGGATTAAGTGCCTTGCTCAAAGGCACAAACCTAGAGCCGGCGCTCGAACCTACGACCTTACGTTCATAAGGTAGGCGCCCTAGCCACTACTCTTAGGGTATAACCTCTCCTAGTAACAACTCCTAGTAAACAAATAGCGGAAACAAGAGCCTCTTGAATCACTTAAATAAAGACTGTGTACACTTGGAGAGGAAACGTGAGTCTTTTAAAGCTGATTTTCGCTAATAAATGCACTGAAGAGATAAAAAGTCGTTAAATTTTTTTAGTTTATCAAAGCACAAATGATTGGCGGCAATAAAACTCTTTTTCCAGCTTTTGTCTTTCTTTAAATAAAAAACTCACAATTTTCTATTTTGCCTTATAGTCAACACGAAACTTTTTTCTAAAGGGAAAGTCGCAAAGTTTTGTCAATAATGATTTTAAAAAAATTCCCCGTGGCCTTAACATTTTTGGGGATTTAGAAAATATCAGACAGCACTTCAAGGATCACTAGCAAAAAGAAGTCCTTGCAACACCTTCATTTTTAGCTTTCTGAAAGCCAATTAGAAAGTGCGAAGCGCAGCTGCCTAAAATTTGTTGAATCAGCCGAAAACAGCGCTTCCCTGCTGTCTTGTCGCTGACGCATTGTTGGAGTCGAGAGGATAGAAATCCCACGACATTAATTATTCAAACTGTACACAGCGTAAGCAAGCTATATGTGTAACAGTACACAAAAAGGAAATGGTGATATACGAGCAACCAACTGACATTGTTAATTGAGAATCAGTCCACCACGCACTGCTTGAATGCGTGGGAATCCAACGCCTGGGCCGGCTAAAACACCAAGGATGACGGTGCTATCTGTCCGGAACGATCCCGAGCAACAATTTTAGTGGTTTCTGACTCAAATCTGACGGTTTTGAATTTTTTTCCACCATTAAGCCCCACTACCATGAATAAAGTAACAGCAGTATCTGCGTGTCGTATCTAGAATTGTAGCAGTCCTAAGCCTGCCGAAACGAGGGTGAAAGCAACGATGTCTGCCCGCCAGCAAAAGTTGTCTATGGCCCAAAGTGGGCACAAAGAAACTATATGTATATTTTGAACTAATATTAACTTTAACATGAGATAAACATTAGATATATATAAAATACGATTGCTTATTTAATCGTTAAAAATTTCTACTATTCTGAGTCACGAATCTGTAGTCTATGATCCACATTTGAGTACAATATATTATATAATCTACTTGAAATCAGGAGCATTATATTACACACTAGTCGGGGATGGGAGACAATGGTAAATAAGCAATCGTATTTCATATATTATAAACGCCGTTTAATTCATAGTCTATTGTTAGAATTTCCGAGGCTGCATATAATGGTCCCGAGGCGACCTCCTGACCTTAGTTTGATTGATTAAAGTTAAAAGTACAATTTTCAAACTTGCAATTTCCAAACAGTGAGCTTGCACTCCGGGAACTACCGACTGCAATAGAGTAGTTGGTAGCAGATCTCGTGAATGAGTCCTCAGTCGGCACAACAGAGCTAGTCGAGCAGTCGGTAGCCGATCTCTCGATTACGTCCCCAGTCGATACAACCGACTTGTTCGATGCGGTAAAGCTTGTTTCAGACCAACCTGGAACAGCCAGTCGACGACTAATAGTGTTTGATAGATCAACCTTCTTCGAGAACTTCATTCTCTTGTTGTAGAGGTCCACACTCTCGATTCTTTTGTGGCCGGTCACGACTTGAATGTCTGATCTACTGACTTCATCTTCGATAAGGTTTGACACTACCGACGCTCGGATACAATGGTTTGTGTGAGAACGGCAGCTCAGACCAGCCTGATCGCACAGTTTTTTCATAAACTCGTTCAACCAATTCTTGCCGAGCACAACGGTCTTGTGGTACCACATACCGTCTTTGTCGGCTTGATTCAAAGGCTTGGGCCAGAGACAGGCAACATCTTCTGGAATGACTGACAGATACAACTCAATCGCCCGTACAGGACATGAGCCTGGATAATCCGGTGTCTCGGCTAAGATAATGCTCTTAGATGTCGACAGATTACTATCAGACACAGTTTTTTCGATAGATGTCTTCAGCAGGTCCACATAGCGAACACCGTCACACTCGTAAATTTTCACGTCGGCCTTAGTCAACTCTCGCAGCCACTCTCTGCCGCGAAAACCAAAGCCATAAACAATCTTGAACAGAACTTCAAATTGCAGTCGAGTCGGCGTCGAACGATCGAAATAGAGGCGTAGGCGGTTGAAGTCTTCGTCGTCAATTGGACAGTACTTTGGACCACTGCCTACAGCCTTTTTTTGCTGAAGCGATTTGACCAACATAGCCTTGTACGTTCGATCAAACGATAAGAACGCATCATTGCCAATCAGCTTCAAATTTCGCTTCTCTAATAAATACCGGTGCACAGACGCGCGAAAACACGTCAGTGTACTTACAGCATATGGCTTTCCATCAGCTGTTTTTAACTGAACGAAGAACAGGCGTAGATAGGAGTTGAGATACCTCACTGGCATATTCTCGATGTGATCAGGTAAATTCTCCTTGCGTAGAAACTCTTTTAGCTTGCGAATATGCAATTCAGTTTGCTTAACCGTCGACTTCCGTTTGCTATCTTGCTCCACATGATGTAGGCCAGCTTCTTCTTCTTCGGTCAATTCACGAAACAGGTTTCCAACGTCATCTTCCGGCGTAGGATTGCGTAGCTCCTCATCGATTAGCCTCTCTTGCTTATCCATCAGCCCTGTCCATTGACCGATTCTGTCGACATGGTCTCGAGGATCGAGATGGGTGATGAAATCGAGCTCATCTGAGCTTAATCCACTAATTTCGTCTTCGCGTATTGAAGAATAACGCAGCATATTCGACAAACAGAAAGGAATAAAAACACGATGGATTTTTCATTCTAACTTGACTTCAAAATGACTTCAACATGACTTAATATGACAGGTCTCGAGTGCTTAGGCCATAGACTAAGTCAAGGAGAAGCGGGCGAGAAATGAAGCCAATAGCTTAGTTCAAATGGGATATGACCATAGAATGGATTCAGCGGGCGTGAAATGGTATTTCTCGCCCGCTGCGTTGGCAGGCTTCGATTGGCTACAATACTAATATAGTTAGGCTGTCTTGGGCAGAAATGAGCGAATCAGCCTCGGCGCTTCGCGCCTCGTCCGTTTCGCTCATTTCTGCCCTCAACAGCCTAACTATATTAATATATTTACACTAAATTTTACAATAATTACCACGATATTTACAAAATAACTACATAAGAAAATCTAATTGCACTTAAAGCATACAATTAAAAATCATGTGATACAAATTGATAGCGATCGAGGTAAAGTAGCTTTTGACACTCACACATCAGGGATGCGATAACTTACTGAGGTAAGCACATCAATGGTGTAAGGGCTGCTGCACTGCAGTGTAAGGGCTGCCGCACTGCAGTGTAAGGGCTGCCGCACTCCAGTGTAAGGGCTGCCGCACTCCAGTGTAAGAGCTGCCGCACTGCAGTGTAAGGGCTGCCACACTGCAGTGTAAGGGCTGCCACACTCCAGTGTAAGGGCTGCCGCACTCCAGTGTAAGGGCTGCCGCACTGCAGTGTAAGGGCTGCCGCACTCCAGTGTAAGGGCTGCCGCAATCCAATGTAAGGGCTGCCGCACTGCAGTGTAAGGGCTGCCGCACTCCAGTGTAAGGGCTGCCGCAATCCAATGTAAGGGCTGCCACACTGCAGTGTGATCATAAAGTCACATTTTGTGTCAATGTGAGGCAAATAAATTAAAAATATAAAAATGCAGAGCCATATCAAACTTCTAACGAAAGTACTTTTAATTGCTGCTCACTTCCCTGCTTCTCTGCATTGATCAAATTGTAATAGATCTCAATTTTTTAGGAGTGACTTACTCGCTGCTTCTCTTTTTGTTAAGCGACATTTGTTCTGCCTACTTTCCTACATTTTGTTTGCGCTAAGCAAATTTTACTCCGAAAAAAGTTTATCAAAGAAAAAATGATCAGGAATAGCTTCCGGTATGTCTTTCGGATACTAGCTTGCAAGCCATTTTTCCGTGTGCAAAGAAGTTCCAGTGTCTTCGTTATGGATATGCTTCGCCCAATCGTATTGATCGAATAACCTCAGAAAGCTCGAAATTCTTCACGCATAGATACGAGCCGAAATTAAATTGAATCTAGAAATGCATTAACTTTAAAGATGGTTTCCTTAGTAACGTCCCTATTTATATCGCTGTCTCTTGCATTGAGCTGACAAATTAGCAAGCGCGAACCCAATCCCAGATGCAGCACTTGAAACTGGCCAAAACTGCACTTTCTCGCAGAGAAAATCTTGCAGCTTCCATTTGATTTTTTGGCCTCAAAAGTCGATAGCACATGTGCCAGGAGGAAGCCTCTGAGATGCGCTGCCACCGATCCGTGTGCAACGGAGCTAGAGGAGCTCAGGCTGCCCTTTCGGAGAGCTCTTGTGGCTTCCTGGATTGGCTGAGCGGCCGGCATCCCGGAGACCAACCTGGGAGGAGAGCGCTCAATGCTGCAGAGCCCGGGGGGACAGGGGCGAATAAGTCTAGAAAGCAACAGTTCCGGGAGGCGCAACTGCCAGACAGACAGGCCGAGCAGCCATGGGACAGGCCAGGAGACCCGGCAGCTTGCGCCAGATCTTCGTCAGCTTCGCGATGCGCACCTCGCTGCGCGGCATCCCGCAAATTGTCCGCGCGCGCGGCTGGGTCCGCATCATGTGGCTGGTCTGCGTCTCCGGCCTGTTCATCGGCTGCCTGGTCAACCTGCACGAGATTGTGCGCCAGTACCTGCAATTCGACACTATTCAGCAGCCGAAGAGCCGCTTGGACCAGAACGCCACGTTCCCCAGTTTCACTCTGTGCAATCAGAATCCGCTGTCTCGACAGGGCCGCAAGATAATACGCGACCGAGGCTGGCCAACTCCAAGGAAGTATTGGCGCTCCCTGCTCAAGCTGATCTCAGCCACCAGCAATGGGACTATGGATCCGTACAAGAACAGCTTGCTGAATCATTTGCACTATTGGTACAACCTGCCGGATAGGGACTTCAACTACACTGAGCTGGGCCACAGCATCGACCAGCTGGTCACCAAGTGCTTCGCCGTGGTGCTCAAACCGAACGAAGAGCCGCCGGTGGGGCACATCTTGTGCAACGAGATCGGAGCCTGGCGTCGCATCGATCATCCGGACCACCTGAACTGCTACATGTACAACATCAGGCCGGAGTTCGCCAGCAAGGTGATCTACACCGAAATGCAGGTCTTTCTCGACTATTCAGCCACGGAGGCCTACTGCATCGACTGCCTGATGGTTGACGCCAACACGCTGGCCTGGGGAGCGCGGCTGGTGCTGCACGAGCAGGGCTCCTACCCGGACATCACCAAGGACGGATTCAACGTCATGCCCGGCACATTCACCGAGGTGAAAATTGTGCCAAACGCCTGGCACAGGCTGGAGCCGCCCTGGGGCCAGTGCAACGGCCAGATGCCGGCGAGGCTGCGCGTCGCCTCCGGCCAAGAGTTCGCCTACAGTTCGCACCTGTGCGACAGCCTTCGCAAGCAGGCCGCCATTGCGGCCAAGTGCGGCTGCTACACGGCGACGCTGCCGGTGCCGCCAGGCCTGGCCGGTCTGGAGCGCCGCGGACCCTGCGAAGCGTTCGGCAGCGTGGCGAATTTCACCGCCGACCAGCTGGACAGAGCGGTCAAAGCGTCCCGATGCTACAACGGCATCGCGCACAACAGCAGCGAGCAGTGCGGCGAGCCGTGCTTTCACTACACCTACGAGACCATCGTGTCGCAGGCCGGCTGGCCGAGGCACTCCTTTCACCTGGACTTTGCCGCCATGCTCAGCCGCAGCGACCGAGGCAGGGCCGGGCACTACAAGGAGATTGTCGATCATTACGCGGCTATAAAGAGTGCGCTGCGCAAGGGAGAGCCGGACGCGGCGGCCCGACTGCACGAGGACAGCCTGCTTAGTCGGAGCTTTCTGACCGTGAAGATCGCCAAGAAGGACCACATGGTGAAGGTGATCGAGGAGAAGGCGGTGCGCACTCTGCCCAGCACCCTGAGCCAGGTTGGCGGCCTGTTCTCCATGTGGATCGGCGTGACGCTCATTTGGATTGTGGAGATCGTGGACTTGGTCATCCAGATTGTTCGCTACCTGTGCAGGGCCGACAGCGGCGGCGGAGACGAAGCCGATCTGGAAGGTTCCAACGACCAGCGGAACGATGGAGAGCAGCCTCTGAGGCCGAGGAAACGGCAGGACGGTAGTCGGCGAGCTGCCGACGGCGGAAGCGGCCGAGGCGGCGTGATGGTCGTGACAACCTGCTGAAGCTCTGAGCTGCAGTTACTGAGTTAAAAATATTCGAGACCCTAAGCTGAATTAGTACTGTAAATTATTCGAGCGCAAATGTAATAATAACCAGCAATGTATGGCATTGAAATGACCAATCTATAACTATTTATTGATTGACATTCACATTAAGCATCAAGCATTGAGGCTTCGCCATTAGCCGCTAGCAGCTAAGCACTGAGCTTAGCCTTACAGTTCAACAGTCTCAGACTGGTGAAAGTCCAATATTAGCTGAGCTGAGCCGGGCAGACACGCAGCGAAGGGGAATCTCGGGAACTGGGACGCTTGATAAGCCGCTCCGAGTGGCTTCATTAAACTGAAAGCTGCGTATTCATCTGCAGTCAGCGACTTTTAAAGCAAAGTTTTCACTCTCGGAAGCGACAACCGGGACATTAGAGAAAGACAAGGACTGGCGTTTATGTTCAGTAAGAGCTACAAGGCCGTCTTCAAGAGATAAGCCTTGCAGGAAGAGGTCTCTTTACAAAGCAAGATCTGTCAGTGGATTGCTAGGAGAGCAAATGGATCCCAAACAGCTCCAAGAAGTCGATCATAAGAAGAGGAAAGGCAAGCACTTGTAAAATTCCCACAACCCCCGGAGCTTGGCTGTCGATTCTCACAAGGGAGAATTCAGTAGGCTTATGCTTCTTGTTGGCCTCAAATTCACCAGCTAATAAGTACTTTTATGCCTTTCTAAAAGTTTCAGGATTCTACGTATACTTTTTTTGCGATAAAAACATTTAATTACCATTTCACGAGGCGTGATGGCTTATCAAGCATCGCGGATCGGTGCTGTCACCTTGGCCCATCGGTGTCAAGAGGCAACTAGCAACACGCCTAGATCGATGCTTCATATATAGGCTTCTGGCTCTAGCAAAAGTTTTTTTCTAATGAAACGCTTCTACAAGTTTGTTGGCGACACAAGAGGAGCTGTAGCCTAGTGGCTAGGGTGCCTGCCTCATGACCGGAAGGTCGTGGGTTCGAGTCCCGGCCCTAGGAGACAATTTGTGCCCTTGAGCAAGGCACTTTCTCCCGCATTGCTTCAGTCAATCCAGCTGAGATCGGGTACGAGTTTGAGCTGGGTAAATTTAGGGTGGGTGTTGCGGCCCCTCCAGCCCGTCAGGCTGAGCAGCTGTACACAGCCCTAAGGATGCGCCGCGCAACTAGCTGTGGCTGTGCCGTGGGCTGTACACCTGATCAAAAGGTCGGGTGTCTAAATTTATTTATTATTTTTATTATTGGCGACACGAATTTAGTCGCTAATACGAGCTTAGTGCTTTCTAAGACTGCTGGAAGACCAGGAATTTGGGGCAAACAAGCTCCAAAGCTGATGGGCGCGAGTGACAACAAGATATTCTATAGTGCAGACAAATGTGCAAAGACGGGTGCGTCTGAGTACTTGGCACTGCTGTTCTTCAAAAATGTTCACACAACATTTTTTGCAGCATCATTTTGCTACTATAGTTGTAGGGTTATCAACACGCGTTTATTCGTCAGCTGCAATAAAATAAGCATAGCGTTTTAATGGTAGACAGCCTATCACTCTGCGATTGTGACATGTCTCAGTGGGCGGAATCCTGCTCTTAAAAAACCCTCTCGTTCCTGGCCGTTAATTGCATGTCTGACGGTTTTTTGAAAAGGCATTCAAGTCCCCTGCGTTGAGGTTTGATCTAAAATTCTTATTTAGAACCTCTCAGCGCTAGATGATTTTTCTATTTTTAATAATCTGCTCACGTGGATTGTTTCGAACTGGCATATTCTAATCGCTATGCATGCACAAATGACAATTTGAGCTGCATTAAACTGCAGCTTCACATCCGATGTGGATAGAATTTTTTCTAGATGAAATTACAACGTGCATGTGTGCATTGGTCTCCCAATTTAAAACAAAATT
>CATNEM010000332.1:1260000-1272500 GCA_950096795.1 Macrostomum cliftonense
CAGGATACAGCTGACAGCATCAATCACACACACCAGGCTACAGCTGACAACATCAATCACACACACCAGGCTACAGCTGACAGCATCAATCACACACACCAGGCTACAGCTGACAACATCAATCACACACACCAGGCTACAGCTGACAGCATCAATCACACACACCAGGCTACAGCTGACAGCATCAATCACACACACCAGGCTACAGCTGACAACATCAATCACACACACCAGGCTACAGCTGACAGCATCAATCACACACACCAGGCTACAGATGACAACATCAATCACATACACCAGGATACAGATGACAACATCAATCACACACACCAGGCTACAGATGACAACATCAATCACACACACCAGGCTGCAGATGACAGCATCAATCACACATACCAGGCTACAGATGACAACATCAATCACACACACCAGGCTGCAGATGACAACATCAATCACACACACCAGGCTACAGATGACAACATCAATCACACACACCAGGCTACAACTGACAGCATCAATCACACACACCAGGCTACAGCTGACAACATCAATCACACACACCAGGATACAGCTGACAGCATCAATCACACACACCAGGCTACAGATGACAACATCAATCACACACACCAGGCTACAGCTGACAGCATCAATCACACACACCAGGCTACAGCTGACAACATCAATCACACACACCAGGCTACAGATGACAGCATCAATCACACACACCAGGCTACAGCTGACAGCATCAATCACATACACCAGGATACAGATGACAACATCAATCACACACACCAGGCTACAGATGACAGCATCAATCACACACACCAGGCTACAGCTGACAACATCAATCACACACACCAGGCTACAGCTGACAGCATCAATCACATACACCAGGATACAGATGACAACATCAATCACACACACCAGGCTACAGATGACAACATCAATCACATACACCAGGATACAGATGACAACATCAATCACACACACCAGGCTACAGATGACAACATCAATCACACACACCAGGCTGCAGATGACAGCATCAATCACACACACCAGGCTACAGATGACAACATCAATCACACACACCAGGCTGCAGATGACAACATCAATCACACACACCAGGCTACAGATGACAACATCAATCACACACACCAGGCTACAGATGACAGCATCAATCACACACACCAGGCTACAGATGACAACATCAATCACACACACCAGGCTACAGATGACAACATCAATCACACACACCAGGCTACAACTGACAGCATCAATCACACACACCAGGCTACAGCTGACAACATCAATCACACACACCAGGATACAGCTGACAGCATCAATCACACACACCAGGCTACAGCTGACAACATCAATCACACACACCAGGCTACAGCTGACAGCATCAATCACACACACCAGGCTACAGCTGACAACATCAATCACACACACCAGGCTACAGATGACAGCATCAATCACACACACCAGGCTACAGATGACAGCATCAATCACACACACCAGGCTACAGATGACAACATCAATCACACACACCAGGCTACAGCTGACAGCATCAATCACACACACCAGGCTACAGCTGACAACATCAATCACACACACCAGGCTACAGCTGACAGCATCAATCACATACACCAGGATACAGATGACAACATCAATCACACACACCAGGCTACAGATGACAACATCAATCACACACACCAGGCTACAGCTGACAGCATCAATCACACACACCAGGCTACAGCTGACAGCATCAATCACACACACCAGGCTACAGCTGACAACATCAATCACACACACCAGGCTACAGCTGACAGCATCAATCACATACACCAGGATACAGATGACAACATCAATCACACACACCAGGCTACAGCTGACAGCATCAATCACACACACCAGGCTACAGATGACAACATCAATCACACACACCAGGCTACAGATGACAACATCAATCACACACACCAGGCTACAGCTGACAACATCAATCACACACACCAGGCTACAGCTGACAGCATCAATCACATACACCAGGCTACAGATGACAACATCAATCACACACACCAGGCTACAGATGACAGCATCAATCACACACACCAGGCTACAGATGACAGCATCAATCACATACACCAGGATACAGATGACAACATCAATCACACCGTTACCGGCATTCCCGCTCTGTCGGGCGCCCTCCGCCGGCTGGCAGGGTCCGGAGGCCGATGCTGCAGGCCGCTCATGACAGCCAGAAGTTCGGCCTGCTGGCGCAGCTCGGAGAGGGCCACGCGAGAGTGGAATACGTACTGCTGGCTGGCGCTGTCGTACGTGTAGTACACCCCGGTACTGCTGTTGTAGAACAGCTGCTCCGTCTACGCATTGATGGTTCAGAGAGAAAAGCGATTTGTTAAAAAAATAAAGACGAGCACAGGCTGGCATTGCTGTCTGAAAGACCGACAGAAAATTATGTAGGCTACGAACGCAAAAGACGCAAAAACTGACTCGAATAAGTAATGATAAATTTATTTTAGACATGGAGGGGCCGCAACACCCACCCTAAATTTACTTAGCTCAAACTGGTACCCGATCTCAGCTGGATGGACTGAAGCAATGCGGGATTAAGGGCCTTACTCAAGAGCACAAATTGTCTCCTAGAGTCAGGACTCGAACCCACGACCTTCCGGTTATAAGGCAGGTGCCCTAGCAACTTAGATGAATCGAACTCACCGGGTCATAGTAGTATCCGCTGTTGGTGTCATAGTACAGGCCAGTGCGCTCATCGTACACATAGCCCTGACTGCCCAGGGCCTCCTGCGCCGCAGCCTTCAAATCCTCCTCAAGAGACACGGCAGGCGGGCCGGCAGTCTGAGCTGCCTCCCTGGCCATCTCCTGCGCAGTTGATCGGAGAATATCTTCAACGCTGAGCTCGCCATCTTCCTCAAGCTCCGCTTTGATGCCGTTATTGGGCGCCGAGACTGCGGTGGTAGAGGCGGCGGCGGCGGGAGCGGTGGCAGCATCGACAGTGGCAAGAGCGGCGGCCAGCTGTTCTTTCAGACTGGCCACTTCGGCCTCCAGCTGAGAGCAGCGCAGCCGCAACTCCCTGTTGCTGATTGCCAGATCCGCGCAGCTGCACACATTGGAGGACAGGCTGGAGGCTGCCGGCTGCGGCGTCTCCGTTGACATCAACTGATCGGTTGAGGCACCAGTCAGTTGACTGATGATGCAAGCAACAATTCTTTGAGCTACAGCATGTCGAGGCGAACTTGCTTAGCCTAGCTTGGCAAAGGCGCACTCTAAGGTAGGGAGCATATGAAAAGTGATGCAAACTGGGATTATTGTGTGATAATCCTTTGACTTAAAGTATGGGGGTCTTTGTGTGATGATTGGGTGACTCAAGGTGGGGTCTTTTTGTGATGATGGAGTGACTCAAAGTAGGGGTCATTTTGTAATGATAGGTCACTCAAAGTAGGGGTCTTTGTGTGATGATTGGGTGACTCAAAGTGGGGTCTTTTAGTGATGATGGAGTGACTCAAAGTAGGGGTCATTTTGTAATGATAGGTCACTCAAAGTAGGGGTCTTTGTGTGATGATTGGGTGACTCAAAGTGGGGTCTTTTAGTGATGATGGAGTGACTCAAAGTAGGGGTCATTTTGTAATGATAGGTCACTCAAAGTAGGGGTCTTTGTGTGATGATGGAGTGACTCAAAGTGGGGGTCGCTGTGTGATAATGGAGCGACTCAAAGTAGGGGTCGCTGTGTGATGATGAAGCGACTCAAAGTAGGGGTCGCTGTGTGATGATGGAGCGACTCAAAGAAGGGGTCGCTGCGTGATAATGGAGTGACTCAAAGTGGGGGTCATGGTGTGACAATGGGGTGATTCAAAGTGGGGGTCATTGTGTGACAATGGGGTGACTCAAAGTGGGGGTCATTGTGTGACAATAGGGTGACTCAAAGTGGGGGTCATTGTGTGACAATGGGGTGACTCAAAGTGGGGGTCATTGTGTGACAATGGGTTGACTCAAAGTGGGGGTCATTGTGTGACAATGGGTTGACTCAAAGTGGGGTCTGTGTTGAGAAAAAAATGAATTTCAGTTTATGACCCACTTTACTCGCATGACAATTAAACTATGGAGATCAGACAGTAGACAGAAATCAATAATTACCTAATAACAACTCAGATTCTTGAAAAAGCTTTAGTGAACAATATTATTATTGTTTTAATTCGCTTTCAACGGAGAAAAAAAGCTTTGGTTGGGATTGAGAAAAAGCTCAGATACAAACGGCAGCCCCGATCAATAAGAGACAAATGAAAACGGATGACGATTTTGAATAAAAATCCAAAAGGAAGCAAAAAATTGAACAAAAAAGACTTGCGACTCATTAAAAATTATTGAAGCAAAGGCTAGTTAAGCAAATAGCTAACAGCGAAATAAGAGAGCGCTGAAATTAAACCGGGATGCGATGGGTCTACACTGCGGTCTACGAAGTACTTGCAGTACTTACCGCTCACCTAAATTCAAATTTACAACCTAGAAAACAATTGGCTAACTTAGCAGTGATAATAATCACATAGCCTTTTAGCCGAATAAAAGCGTTAAATGGACGTGACAAAGAAAATTTTGAAAATAAAAATAACGGTTAAACTGCCTTGTCAATCAAGCCTAAACTGCCTTGTCAATCAAGCCTAAACTGCCTTGTCAATCAAGCCTAAACTGCTTTGTCAATCAAGGCTAAACTACCTTGTCAATCAAGCCAAAACTACCTTGTCAATCAAGCCTAAACTACCTTTTCATTCAAGCCTAAACTACCTTGTCAATCAAGCTCCAACTGCCTTGTCAATCAAGCATAAACTTCCTATTTATCGAGAAGCGGTCATTAAGCAAACAAAGTACTAAAATTGACCCTACTAATAACGTCGAATAAGAGACGAGCAAAAGCTTTGGTGGAAGATACTAAAGCTTGAATAATAACATTGGCAAATAAAATTAAGCCGGAGCACTTTAAGTAGTAAATATCGTAGAGGACTTATATTCAACTGCTGAGGCTACGTATTTAATTGCTAAGCTGCGGGTAAAAATGACTTTTTAACAAATATTCCGATGAGAAATGAGTTAAAACGATAGAAGCTAAGTCAAATAAATAAGCAAAAATATTGGCGTTTTTTCAAGATGAGTAGGGCAAACGCACAGCTGGATCCCAATAATGCTTGAATAAGGACATAAATAATGATGATCTATACAGCGGGGCATAGGCTTAGTGTGACTGCTATAACAAACGGCTTGAACCAAAGCGGTAAAGTCTTCGCTAAAGGCCACTCAATCGGACGCACTCAATGTCACATTAAAGCACAGCTGGAGCCCTTCTTCACCGAGCTGCCCAGCGCCCAGTTAATCCAGGCCAGTTTGTCGCTATTGTAGGGCGGATAGCGAAACTTGCCGTTGACCATCTCTGAAGCGGCTGACGAGTTCTTGTACAGCAGGGCCCGCTGGTGAGAGAACGTTTCGAATGTGAACCTGTTGGCAGGGCAAGGGCAAGGAAGACTATGCTGAACATCAGGAATATCCCAGTGAATTATTTGTATGACCTGAGAAGGCTCTTCTGAGCCACAGATTTCCCTTCTGAACTACAGATTCCCCTGTGAACCACGGATTTCCCTTCTGAACTACAGTTTTTCCATCTGAACCATAGATTACCCTCTGAGCCACACATCTAAACCACTGCACAATTTTCCCCACTGAACCACAGATTTCCCTCTAAACCACAGATTTCCCCTCTGAACCACAGATTTCCCATCTGAACCGCAATTTACCCATCTGAACCACAGATTTCCCTTCTGAACTACAGATTTCCCCTCTGGACCACAGTTTTCCATCTGAACCGCAATTTACCCATCTGAACCACAGATTTCCCTTCTGAACCACATATTTCCCCTCTGGACCACAGATTTTCCATCTGAACCGCAATTTACCCATCTGAACCACAGATTTCCCATCTGAACCGCAATTTACCCACCTGAACCACAGATTTCCCATCTGAACCGCAATTTACCCATCTGAACTACAGATTTTCCATATGAACAGCAATTTACCCATCTGAACCACAGATTTCCCATCTGAACCGCAATTTACCCATCTGAACCACAGATTTCCCATCTGAACCGCAATTTACCCACCTGAACCACAGATTTCCCATCTGAACCACAGATTTCCCCTCTGAGCCGAGTGTGTTCCACAGCGCCTGCGGCTCTCACCTGCCGTGGTATTTGCCCATGCCGGAGTGCCCGACGCCGCCAAACGGCAGCGTCTCCATGCCGGCGTGAATGACAACGTCGTTGAATACCAGCGCCCCGGAGCTTGTCTGCTCTTCAAGGCGACGCTTCACATTGGCGTCGTGAGTGAAGACGTAGACAGCCAGGGGCTTCTCGCACTTGTTGATAAAGTACACGGCCTCTTCCACTCCGCTGACTGGCATGATTGGCAGCAGCGGGCCGAAGATCTCCTCGCGCATCAGGGCGTCGTCCGCGCGCACGTTAGTAAAGACGGTCGGGGCGATGTAGCGCGTCTCCCGGTCCGTCTCTCCACCGGCGGCCCTAGATGAGAATGCAAATAGCCCAAGCTGATTTTGATGCATTAGGAATGAACTCCCTGATGACTGATGATGAACTCCCTGACCATTGCATGAACTCTCTGACCATTGCATGAACTCTCTGACCATCTCATGAACTCCCTGACCATCTCATGAACTCTCTGACCATTGCATGAACTCCCTGATGACTGATGATGAACTCCCTGATGACTGATGATGAACTCCCTGACCATTGCATGAACTCTCTGGCCATTGCATGAACTCTCTGACCATTGCATGAACTCCCTGATGACTGATGATGAACTCCCTGACCATTGCATGAACTCTCTGACCATTGCATGAACTCTCTGACCATCTCATGAACTCCCTGATGACTGATGATGAACTCCCTGACCATTGCATGAACTCTCTGACCATCTCATGAACTCCCTGATGACTGATGATGAACTCCCTGACCATTGCATGAACTCTCTGACCATTGCATGAACTCCCTGATGACTGATGATGAACTCCCTGACCATTGCATGAACTCTCTGACCATCGCATGAACTCCCTGACCAACGCATGAACTCTCTGACCATCTCATGAACTCTCTGACCATTGCATGAACTCCCTGATGACTGATGATGAACTCCCTGACCATTGCATGAACTCTCTGACCATCTCATGAACTCCCTGACCAACGCATGAACTCTCTGACCATCTCATGAACTCCCTGACCAAGGCATGAACTCCCTGACCATCTCATGAACTCTCTGACCATTGCATGAACTCCCTGATGACTGATGATGAACTCCCTGATGACTGATGATGAACTCCCTGACCATTGCATGAACTCTCTGACCATTGCATGAACTCTCTGACCATCTCATGAACTCCCTGACCATCTCATGAACTCTCTGACCATTGCATGAACTCCCTGATGACTGATGATGAACTCCCTGACCATTGCATGAACTCTCTGACCATTGCATGAACTCCCTGATGACTGATGATGAACTCCCTGACCATTGCATGAACTCTCTGACCATTGCATGAACTCTCTGACCATCTCATGAACTCCCTGATGACTGATGATGAACTCCCTGACCATTGCATGAACTCTCTGACCATCTCATGAACTCCCTGATGACTGATGATGAACTCCCTGACCATTGCATGAACTCTCTGACCATTGCATGAACTCCCTGATGACTGATGATGAACTCCCTGACCATTGCATGAACTCTCTGACCATCGCATGAACTCTCTGACCATCTCATGAACTCCCTGACCAACGCATGAACTCTCTGACCATCTCATGAACTCCCTGACCAACGCATGAACTCCCTGACCATCTCATGAACTCCCTGACCAACGCATGAACTCTCTGACCATCTCATGAACTCTCTGACCATCGCATGAACTCTCTGACCATCGCATGAACTCTCTGACCATCACATGAACTCTCTGACCATCGCATGAACTCTCTGACCATCTCATGAACTCTCTGACCATCGCATGAACTCTCTGACCATCTCATGAACTCTCTGACCATCTCATGAACTCTCTGACCATTGCATGAACTCTCTGACCATCTCATGAACTCTCTGACCATTGCATGAACTCTCTGACCATCGCATGAACTCTCTGACCATTGCATGAACTCTCTGACCATCGCATGAACTCTCTGACCATTGCATGAACTCTCTGACCATCTCATGAACTCTCTGACCATTGCATGAACTCTCTGACCATCTCATGAACTCTCTGACCATCTCATGAACTCTCTGACCATCGCATGAACTCTCTGACCGTCGCATGAACTTATTGAATTCTGCATGAACTCGTTAACAATTGCACCAGCTCACTGACAATCTCAGCAGCCCACAGAAAATCTCATCAGCCAAAAATCTCTCGCACATTGAGCTCACTTACTTGTCAGCTTTGCTAGCCTGCATCAGGCCAACAATCCGATCGAACATTCTGTCAGACACAATCCGACCAAAGTCCGGACTGGCTTTCGGATCTTCGCCGTAAAACTCGGCAATTCTAGCCACAACAGCGTCAGCCAGAGGCTGGGCCAGCTCCGGAGGGCACATCACATAGTCCGGAGCGATGCAGGTTTGCCCGGCGTTCAAGAACTTGCCCCAGGCTAGCCGCTTGGACACCTGGTGGGGTTTGTTTATATAAAAGCCCGTTAAAACGCTATTTCAAGACCGGGAAGGTCCCGGGTTCGATCCCCAGCTGAGATTAGGTACCGGAACGGACTCTCATCAGGACCCTTCAGGTGGCGCAACCTACCTGGCCGAGATCGACGCCTTCGGAGACGTACACTGGCGACTTGCCGCCCAGCTCGAGAGTGACAGGGGTCAGGTGCTTGCTAGCCGCGGCCATGACCAGGCGGCCGACCCGGGAGCTGCCAGTGTAGAATATGTAATCGAATCGCTGCTCTAGCAGCTGCTGGGCCTCCTTGGCGGCGCCGCAGACCACTCGAATGCAGGACTGGTCCAGATACTTGGGCAGCAGTTCGGCTAGCAGCTTAGCCGAGGCCGGGGCGATCTCTGACGGCTTCACCACGGCGCAGTTGCCGGCGGCAATGGCGCCTGCCAGGGGCATCAGAGTCAGCTGGAACGGGTAGTTCCAGGCCCCGATGATGAGGGCGACTCCGTAGGGCTGCTGCTGCACGCCGAGGCTGTCCATCATGCTAATAAAAGTCTTCTTCACTTTCTGCGTGTCGGTCAGATGGGGCAGTTCGCGAGTCAGCTTGGCCACGTCCGACTTCAGGATTAGCAGCTCGGCAGCGGCGGCCTCCTGGCGGCACTTGCGCAGGTCCTGCCAGAGCGCCTCCATCAGGCGGTCCTCCTGCTCGGTGAGCATCGCGTGCAACGCCTCCAGCTGCTGATGCCGCCACGACAGCGGGCGAGTCCGGCCGCTCATGAAGGTTGAACGCAACGAGCTGACCGTGTCTTTGTAGCTGCCGTCGCCGTTCGGGGTGACGCCGGCAACGTCCGGCGGAGCGGCCTCCGGCTTGGCGGCTTCGGCTGGCGAGGACATGATGCTTCACGGGCCTGCTAGTTTGCAACTCTTTATGTTCTTTGTAGCTATTTGATTGCTGTGTTTGTTTGTCTCTAATTGGGCGATTAGGCTATAGCCAACGCTTTGCTGGAATGCAATTCACTAGTTATTGTAGATAAGTAGTTTGATTGGAGCCAAGAATAGCGCAAACAGGAGTTTACTGATAATCCTATTTTTTAAAACTAATCTGATAAAAAGTATAAAACCCACCCCATTGTTATTGTACGCTCGTATTTTACTCGATTTTTCTAATAATTTATTAAATTTTCATGATAATCTGCCTGATAATTTTTTTTATCTACCTGACTCACTAAAATCTACTAGATTTTCATAAAAATCTACTCGATGTTCATAATAATCCACCATAATTTTAGATTAATGTACCCGATTATGCATCCATCCGATTCTCATCATAATCTATCTGATTCTCATCATAATCGATCCAATTCTCATGATAATCCATCCGATTCGCATCATAATCTATCCGATTCTCATAATAATCTATCCGATTCTCATCATAATCTATCCGATTCTAATAATAATTTATCCGATTCTAATCATAATTTATCCGATTCTCATCATAATCTATCCGATTCTAATCAAAATTTATCCGATTCTCATCACAATCTATCCGATTCTCATCATCATCTGTCCAATTCTCATGATAATCTATCTGATTCTCATGATAACCTATCCAATTCTCATCACATGTCCGATTCTCATCATAATCTATCCGATTCTCATCATCATCTGTCCAATTCTCATGATAACCTATCCAATTCTCATCACATGTCCGATTCTCATATCAAACTGTCTTTCACTTTAAATCAAATGTAGTCATCAAATCAATCGCCTTCTCTTATGACTATACCATTATCATATAAAGCATTATATATGGCGGATCATTATGAGTATCAGTTGTTATACAGTGCTGAGTCATCAAACCTTGGACAGAATACATGTGAATAGGAAGCATCCGATTCACATGTATTTTCGAGCCTATCTTAATGTACGAGCGTATAACTTAACGAGTTAAGTGCCGCTCTAATCCTCTGTTCCTACTACTATTAGTAACAAAGAAGAAATACGAATAATTAGCTCCGTACTGGGAAAACAAGGTTAAAGGATTGCATTGTGTTCAGTTTTGTTCATTTGAAAAAATATAAATAAACTACGCTCAGATCAAGAAGATAGTTAAATAGTACGAGCAGGCAGCAATACTCAGCCATAGCTGTGTGCAGAAAGGTGTCACCTTGAATTCAATGCATGCTGAGTTGCTAATTAAAGCAAATTGCAAAGACAGTTTAACTCAAAACAGTTAAGCAACAACACAAACCAACAAGACAACAAAAAACTGAAGAAAAACGAAGGGGGAGTCAATTAATGAACCAAAAGTGAGAAATCAGCAATTCGATAATAGACACCCAAACATGCAGCATCAGCACCAAAAAGCTATCGGAAAAAAAAATTCATATAGAGAGGAGAAAACTAACGACAGCAAAAAGATAACAAAATAGGAAGCTACACTCAGGATAGGTGTACGCAACGCTTCTCAGTGAGAGATACAGCCTGACTGATAAACCCATCTTTGGCGTTGTCAGTAATAATGCAGGAGCGAGTGTAAAAAAACTAACGAAAAACAATAGCGGGCGGCGTGTAAAAAACAAGCTGGGAGCTGCAGGGAAAACAGGGGCCATTGAATCGGATCAGTTCAAGCAACGCATCGCAATCAGAATCTGCTGCACCCATCATAGCACTACTATAGTGGAGATAGTAAACACAGAGTACTCGTAGCACTAATTGCGTTAGGTTTTAATGCAAATATATTAATCTAAAAGAACTGCGATAATGGCAAAAACAAGGATTCGCTAATAGTTCACTTATACATATAAGAAAAATTAACGTCGTTAGCCAAACATTAACTAATTAACTAACTTACATGATAGGAAAATAACTTTTAAAAGTTAGTTAAAGAGTTAATTTAGCGTTAATAATTTCGAGAGTCTTGAAAAAAGGATTGGCAATCGAGAACAGAAGTTTAGAAATCCTAGTGCTTAACTCGGATTAATAAGATTAGCGATCCTTGACTTCAGAAGGCGGCAGCCAATGATGAACATCAATCAAATAGATTCAAACAGATCCAGCCTCCCCGTCATCGGCCAGCGGCCGCATCATCAACGGACTGCCAGCCCCGGACTCTGCGTCCTCCTCACGCTGCCGCCGCCGCCGCAGCTGCCGCTCCTCCATCAATTGGTCGTCTAAAAATTCGTCGTTATTTTCAACGGCCCCCGCGCTGCTGGCCTCGTCGGTCATGTGCTCCATCACCTCCTCCACTATGTTGATCAACGACTCGGAGGCGGTGGCGCCGGCGTCCAGGCCGGCCGGCACGGTGGCCGCTGTCAAGCTCAAGTCGTCGGCGAAATGCGGCGCCCCAGACTCGGCAGCGCCGGTGCAGCTCAGCTGGCGAAGCCGCCGCTTCAACGCCGGGCCCATGGCCTGACGCTCGGCCTCTTCAGCGTTGCGCAGCATCGTCTCCAAAGTCTGGCCGGCGGCGCCGACGTCGCTGAACGCGATTCCGACGGTTTTGGTGTTGCCGGCGACCGCAGCTTCAGCCAGGCTTGACCGGTCGCACTCGCCAGCCACGTCAGCCGCTTCAACAAGTCCAAGTCCGCCGCTAGCAGGTTGCTCTCCGGCGCTGACCGGCGAAGGCGGGCTGGGCGGCTCGGTCACCGGCAGCGGCACCTCGATGCCGTCGCAGATGCTGGTGTACTCCTCCGGGGCGTTCGTGGCCGACAGCAGGCGCAGCATCTGCGAGCTGCTGGTGCCGCCGCCGCCACCGACACCGCTGCCG
>CATNEM010000332.1:1275000-1422101 GCA_950096795.1 Macrostomum cliftonense
TCCAGAGCGTAGGACAAGATGTAGGCGAATACCATGTACTCCTGCCATACGAATCTGCGGTTGCGGGGAGGGGGGCAATCAGCAGCTGAGAGACTTCATCAATAATTTTGCAGTCGGGAGGAAGTAGGATGGATGTGGGTAACTTACCTATCCTCAGGAAGCACTACAAGAACATAGGAGAAGAATGACACGATGAAGATGGCGTAGGTGATCAGGTGGATCCAATAGCGGGTAATCGGAGCGCTAAAGAATTCGGACACTCGCATCCGGTAAGGCAGTCGGTCCATTCGGCTGTGCTGCGGCTGCGGCTGCGGCCCCCTAGTGTGATAGTTCTGATAGCCCGAGTACTCCGAGTCCTTCATTGGGAAGTGCAGGCTGGATGAGACAGCGGCGCCACGGCCAGCCCCGGAACTGCCTGCAGCGGAGGTCAGGCGAACTCGAGCTTGTTATCGAATTAACTAGTGATATCCGCAAACCCGATCCCGTGTGATCCCTTAAACACGGGAATTCATAGAGTGGACTAGAGTAAAAAAACTCAAAGCCAAATAAAGAGATGGAAATCTTCATAAAGTTAGGAAGTCATTTTCCTTAAAGAAATTCATAGCTAAAGAACTAATACAATCGGTCCTGAGCCACTCGTAAGATCACACGCTATACCAATGTACTTTGAAAGCGTACTTTGAGAATCACTCTTTAACTAAACCGCTCCTTATTAACCGCTCCTAAACTACTCGACAATCACTCTCAAACTAACTCAAGAATCGCTCCTAAACTGCACCCAGAATCACTCTCAAACTAACTCAAGAATCGCTCCTAAACTGCACCCAGAATCACTCTCAAACTAACTCAAGAATCGCTCCTAAACTGCACCCAGAATCACTCTCAAACTAACTCAAGAATCGCTCCTAAACTGCACCCAGAATCACTCTCAAACTAACTCAAGAATCGCTCCTAAGTGTCCCAAGAATCGCCCCTAAAGTGTCCAAAGAATAAACTCCCCAGAGAATCACTCGTTAACTACTGTAATAATCACCCCTCCACTGCGCCAAAAAATACTTCTAAACTATCTTGACAATCAATTGTATGGTTATTTCAGATTGGTAAGCTTAAAGTACCAAGAAAATCGCTCCTTAAACGGTCTGAGAGTCACTCGGAATCTGTCTTGATAGTCCACTATGAAATGCTTAAAACATTACTCAAACTTTTTTGCACATTTTTTAAAGTTAAATTTTTTAGATTCAAATAAAATATTGCAGTTATTTAATAAGCTAATCTGCTTATAAAAATTACATAAAAACATCGACCAAAATTAATTACAGAAATAAGTTACTTAATTGCATTAAAATGTAATAATTAATTGTGCTAAACCGGTTACAAAAGTAAGCTTCGCAGTTTCTTTGTTCAAACACAAACCAAACTAGGCTCCAAGCTATTTAAGAAATGTAATGATAGATCTGCAGGCACAATCTGGAGCTAAGCAGTTTACCAAAGCTATTCCATGGCGTACAAATGGCTGAATAGCAGCTGTAGATAAATGAATGTACACTGTTTGCCTATGTGGGTACAGGCGCATGTCCCAGCTGCACCTATTCGCAGATAGTACGTTCATTAGCACTTTGCTTTAGCAATCGAAAATTAATTTATAATTCACACAGACACGAAAATGAGACATATCAATCGAAATGCGCTCACCGACTCTTGGCAGCTGGGCCTTGCCAGTCTGCTGCTGCTGCTGTGCCTGGTGAGTGTGCGGGCCGACAATTTCAGTCATGGGCAGCTCATTCACAAAGTTCACCCGGCCGGCAGATTTTTTCGTATTGGCGCAGCTGCCGCTCTGCAGGTCTAACCTGTCAATCTTATCGCTGAGCGACTCCTGCGGCACTTGGCGCATTAAATGGCGCAACGACGGGCCCGGCGCGCTGGCAGCGTTGACAGCGGAGGCGGCGGCAGCTGGGGCTTCTTGGTGCTGATGATGCTCGCGTCGGTCAATGCGATGCGCTCGCCGCGCCTCGATGTCGCCTAATCGACGCGACGCCGACGCTTCCGACGACTTGTCGGACGAGCTTGACGACGACGAGGAGGATGAAGATTCCACGTCGCCAAATTCGTCGCGCGTCTGCGGCTGATCGCGCAGCTCTTGAAGGCTTTTGAATTCGACAAAATTGGTGAACAATAGCAGGGCGAAGAACAGGGGCGGGCAGGCCAGCAGCACCAGGCACAGGGCGAACACGCGAAGGCCAGTCCAGTCGTCAGTTTCGCGCACGCCGCCGTACCAGAGATCGTTGAGTATGATCTGGGGACAGGCGTGGTTGAGGAACAGCATGCTGCGCGAGGTGTAGGCCAGGCTCATGCAGGTGTGCCCGCCGAATTCCGCCAGCTGATAGGTCACCAGCTTGCGCGTGGATCGCGGATCAAACTTATAGCAGTGTTCCAGCATGGACAGCGCTTCGGCTTCGTATTTTTCACACCAGGACTCCAGCTCCTGCGGAGTTGTTTTATTTGGACAGGCATGCTCGTGTTGCACTACTTATAATATGCTAATTAGCAGGTGAAAGAAGAGGGGAAGCAAAATCAATAACAAGCGAAGTTTCTTTTGATAGAAAAATTCTTCTACTAAAGAAAGAATTGAAAGTAGAATGAATGCCAGGCGCTGAAATCGAACCTGATAGTATTCGACATGCACGTCCTCATCAATGCGATTCATGATGGCGCGGAACAGGGCGGCTGAGAACAGTGCCTTGGCGATGACGTCCTCGCCGCACTGCATGAAGTACCAGGCTAGCTCGTAGCGCCGACACAGCACTGCCCAGGTCATGAGATCGGTATAGGGGAATCGGAACTCGTACTCGCACTGTGGCTCATTCTGCTGCTGCTGTTGTGCTTGCTGCGGCGGAGCCAGCTGCTGCTGCTGACCAGTAAGCAGCAGGGCATGGGCGCTGTTGCTATGACAATAGGCCGCGCCTCCGGGTAGCTCGCTGGGTCCGGCGCCGGCGCCAGCGGGCCCTCCTCCGCCTAATCGGAGCATGGATCTGACCGTCTTGAAGCTGTTCAGCAGCGTGTTGGATGCGGCGCCTGTGAGGGTGGCCTGAATAGGAGTTTGAAAATCTCTTTAGCATCCCTGTTTCCATCCCTGTTGCCAATTTAAGGCAAGGCGCATTTATAGGCTTGAAACTTGTAGGTCAAACAAGCTGAAGGGGATTCAGAGCTTCGAGTCGGATGAATCTCTTGCCAGAGCTTTCAGAAGCTTTTGGGAACTCTCGTGACCAGAAGATCCTCTCTCCGTCAAAATCCCCATAGCTAGCTGTGGCAAAATCCCCATAGCTAGCTAATTCAAACGTACGAGAAGTCAAATCCTACTCGAAAAATTTTTCATATTTGAAAACTTGCAGTCAAGCAAAGCTAAGCGAAAATCTTACAGCCTAATCATCCTTAATAATCCCATATGGGATGAAATCCACTGTAAAAATGATAATCTGCTCAAGGATTACTCCGGGGATTACAAACAATAGTAGCTCACAATTAAGCGACACATTATGATTCGATTTCTAAGTAAGTTGCATTCGCTACAGTAGCAACTTGAAACTGTCACAGAATAAAAATTTGAGTGACATTATTAATCACACATATTCAATGCATTGGATTATTCATTGAAAGCAGCTCTTTGCATTAAGAAAACAAGAGACCCCACCTGCTCGGAGGCCAGGCCCCCCGCGGCGGCCATGTCAGACGGCAGGGCGCCGCTGGCCGACCTGACCGCCGCTTTGGCCAAAGAGAACCGGCGCGTGTACTGGTGCACGAATCCGCCGCCAATCAGCTCCTGAACCAGCCGGCCAATCAGATAAAGTGACACTCGCTGCTGCTTCTTGGAGAATTTCGCTAGCGTCTGTTTTAATAAAAATCGCAGATACTTGCCGAGGCCTTTGGTCTCGTCGCTGAATAGGCAGAACGTGTAGAGATCCTCAAGGCGCAGGCGGGTTAGAAATCTCTCCCCATTGACGCCCCATTCCAGCAGCAGCTTGACAAATTCAATCCTGTTATTCATCAGCGCCTCCATCATGGCCCGCTCCAGGTCGGCCTGGCGCCAGTCCTGCCCGTATTGGAACAGGTGCGACCTGGCCAGGTCCACCCGGTTCCACGCCATCGTCAGCTTCAGCTGGCTGCTGTGCGACAAATGATGCGAACTCAGCAGCGAGGTCAGAATGGCGTCGTCGACGTCTTTGAATCGGCCTTCGCCGAGGCGGAACACGGATACTAGGTCGCGGCCCGGGCCCTGCAGGCAGACGCGGATCTCGCTGAACACCGCTAGCGCCTTGGACTTGGTTAAGCGGAACTTGTCCTGGATCAGGTCGATAATCTGGTCGGCCAGAACCGGATAGTTCAGTACCTGTTGAGCCGCGATTGATGCGATTATGTACTTTTAGCTTCTTGAGACCATCTGACTAGCTGTTTCCAGTGTCTTACAGCTTACAGCCCATCTGTCTCACAGCCCACCTGTCTTACAGCCCACTTGTCTCACAGCCCACCTGTCTCACAGCCCACTTGTCTCACAGCCCACTTGTCTTACAGCCCACCTGTCTCACAGCCCACCTGTCTTACAGCCCACTTGTCTCACAGCCCATCTGTCTCACAGCCCACCTGTCTCACAGCCCACCTGTCTCACAGCCCACTTGTCTCACAGCCCACCTGTCTCACAGCCCACCTGTCTCACAGCCCACCTGTCTTACAGCCCACCTGTCTCACAGCCCATCTGTCTCACAGCCCACCTGTCTTACAGCCCACTTGTCTCACAGCCCACCTGTCTCACAGCCCACCTGTCTCACAGCCCATCTGTCTCACAGCCCACCTGTCTTACAGCCCACCTGTCTCACAGCCCACTTGTCTCACAGCCCACCTGTCTCACAGCCCATCTGTCTTACAGCCCACCTGTCTCACAGCCCACCTGTCTCACAGCCCACCTGTCTCACAGCCCATCTGTCTCACAGCCCACCTGTCTTACAGCCCACTTGTCTCACAGCCCACCTGTCTTACAGCCCACTTGTCTCACAGCCCACCTGTCTCACAGCCCACTTGTCTCACAGCCCACTTGTCTTACAGCCCACCTGTCTCACAGCCCACCTGTCTTACAGCCCACTTGTCTCACAGCCCATCTGTCTCACAGCCCACCTGTCTCACAGCCCACCTGTCTCACAGCCCACTTGTCTCACAGCCCACCTGTCTCACAGCCCACCTGTCTTACAGCCCACCTGTCTCACAGCCCATCTGTCTCACAGCCCACCTGTCTTACAGCCCACTTGTCTCACAGCCCACCTGTCTCACAGCCCACCTGTCTCACAGCCCACCTGTCTTACAGCCCACCTGTCTCACAGCCCACTTGTCTCACAGCCCACCTGTCTCACAGCCCATCTGTCTTACAGCCCACCTGTCTTACAGCCCACTTGTCTCACAGCCCACCTGTCTCACAGCCCACCTGTCTCACAGCCCACCTGTCTCACAGCCCACTTGTCTCACAGCCCACCTGTCTCACAGCCCACCTGTCTTACAGCCCACTTGTCTCACAGCCCACCTGTCTCACAGCCCACCTGTCTTACAGCCCACTTGTCTCACAGCCCACCTGTCTCACAGCCCACCTGTCTCACAGCCCACCTGTCTCACAGCCCACCTGTCTCACAGCCCACTTGTCTCACAGCCCACCTGTCTCACAGCCCATCTGTCTCACAGCCCACCTGTCTTACAGCCCACCTGTCTCACAGCCCACTTGTCTCACAGCCCACCTGTCTCACAGCCCACTTGTCTCACAGCCCACTTGTCTCACAGCCCACCTGTCTCACAGCCCACCTGTCTCACAGCCCACTTGTCTCACAGCCCACCTGTCTCACAGCCCACCTGTCTCACAGCCCACCTGTCTCACAGCCCACCTGTCTCACAGCCCACTTGTCTCAGCCTACCTGTCTCACAGCCCACCTGTCTCACAGCCCACCTGTCTCACAGCCCACCTGTCTCAGCCTACCTGTCTCACAACCCATCATCTCACAACCCACCCGTCTGACAGCTCACCCGTCTGTCCTACAGCATGCCACTAAAGTGCAGCCCCTACCTGCTCGCCATTCTTGTGAATAAACGCAAGAATGTCAGCGGCGCGGCCGCTGCCGTCGCACACAACCACAGGAATGGGGCGCTTGTCGAGCGTCAAATCGAGCACGTGACGGAATACATTGGCGCCGCCTTCAATCAGGGTGGCAACCACGGGGACGCGGTCCAGGCCGACGCCAAATCTAGACTTGTCCAGCCGCATCGAGCACAGATACCGTTCGAAAGCTCGGCGAAGCTGAATCTCGGTGCCGTAGACGTTGGACTGGCCATCATCAACCAGGATGAAATAGTTGTGACACCTGTTCAGTACGGACAAGGCTTTGCTAGACGAGCTGATGGCGAAGTATTTGCAGTTGCGATTTCTGCCAATCAGCTGTTCGCGATCGCGGATAACGCCCCAGGGCGCGATGCCGATGGCCGCAATGCGGTGCTTCTTCATGTGGATCTCCTCGCTGATTGACTCGCCAACGTATCTTTATAGAGGGGAACAGTTGCGACCAATAGCTTTTGCCAGTAGGCCCTAACTATCTTTTATCAACAATTTTATATTGGGTTGTAATGGAACACAATGGCCCACAATCAGTCACACACTGTGGCCACCAGTCAGTCACACACTGTGGCCACCAATCAGTCACACACTGTGGCCACCAGTCAGTCACACACTGTGGCCACCAGTCAGTCACACACTGTGGCCACCAATCAGTCACACACTGTGGCCACCAATCAGTCACTCACACACTGTGGCCACCAGTCAGTCACACACTGTGGCCACCAATCAGTCACACACTGTGGCCACCAATCAGTCACACACTGTGGCCACCAATCAGTCACACACTGTGGCCACCAATCAGTCACTCACACACTGTGGCCACCAGTCACTCACACACTGTGGCCACCAGTCAGTCACACACTGTGGCCACCAATCAGTCACTCACACACTGTGGCCACCAGTCAGTCACACACTGTGGCCACCAATCAGTCACACACTGTGGCCACCAACCAGTCAGTCACACACTGTGGCCACCAACCAGTCAGTCACACACTGTGGCCACCAATCAGTCACACACTGTGGCCACCAACCAGTCAGTCACACACTGTGGCCACCAACCAGTCAGTCACACACTGTGGCCACCAATCAGTCACACACTGTGGCCACCAACCAGTCAGTCACACACTGTGGCCACCAACCAGTCAGTCACACACTGTGGCCACCAATCAGTCACACACTGTGGCCACAATCAGTCACACACTGTGGCCACCAGTCACTCAATCAAATAAGCCTACCTGGAAACTCCGTTATCCAATCCGGTAGAGATCACCCAAGCATCCGTAGTCTTAGCCGCTTTCAAGATGCCATTCAGCACAACCTTCTTCAGCTTGGGCTGCAAGTCAAAGTTTTGAATGCCGCCGTGGACAGTCAGCACCAGTTTGGGCAGGCGGAGACGCCACACCCTGACTAGAATGTGCAGCAGCTGCTCAGGCCGGGTGTCGGCGGCCACCCGGATGTAATGCGCCCTAGTCGGATGCGGCCCGCTGACAAACTCGATAACGCCGTAGGCATCAGTTGGCGAAGCTTCGGTGTGGCTGGCGGAGGCCCACACGGTGGCGGAGGACTTCGGCAGGCCGGACGGATGGTCGGACAGCGGCTTGCCGCACTGGCACTTGGCCAGATTGGCAGCGGCCGGGGTGAACCGGACGCACTCCAGCTTGCAGATGTTCCGCTCGATCCATTTGTCATTGGAGCTGCTGCGGCTGCTGCTGCTAGAAGACTTAGTCAGCACCGTGGACGGCGCGCCGGATAGGCAGTCCTGGTAGAGCTGGGCGTCTTCCATTCTGAGAGGCTTGGAAGCCTCGCCGTGTGCCGTATTGACGAAGGATTGATTACTGGAATTGGGGAAAATACAGTGCAACAGCAACTTAACAACGAAACGTACAGATAGAAAAACGATGGTGTTACAATAAACTCAGCAACCGTTAAACACATACTGAGATGCAGAAACAGGGCCCGTAGCTTAAGGCTTAGATTTAAGAACGTGAGTAGCTACACACTGTGGAGGATTTAGCAGAGCATGCGTGATTTCTAATATAATAGTAGGGAAATTATAAAACCATGCTTCTACCATGGACTTTACTTACTAAGGAAATTTGCCTCAGCGGGGTCAAGCTACTTCCAGCTAACCAACTGGACAGAGCAGGTTGTGAAGAGGGATGCTTGAAGCTTAAGTGGAAGAGCAGAGTTCAGGAGCCTCTCTTCTAATACGGAGGCCTATATATGCAGAGAGCACACTGCCTGTATTGAGCTCCCGCCTCATTGGCCACAAGAGCTGACGCCTACGCAGAACATTTCTGTCTTCTGTCTTGTTGTTTTGTAGATTAGAAAACGAGTAATCTAGACTAGGAAATCCAAATAATAACTAGTAAACATAGAAAGCACAGGAGATAGTACACAGCCCCACTCGCAGCTAGGCAGCCTTCAATTCACTCAGATTGAAGCTACGCGAATTACACACGGTTAATCTTATCGTCAACGAGTTGGCGAGATGCAAACATTTGGTGCGATTGCGATAGCTGCGGTCTTAATGATAGGAGATTCGCAGCAGAATCAACTCAGCTTCATTCGAATCCAGCATGGCTTAACGATAACTAAATAACAGCACGCTTCGTTGCATCAGCGACAGAAAACTAAAATAACAGGATGGATAAAAAACCTGCAGAAATAGGGGAGAAAAATTACTCATGCCTCGTAAGCTGAAGCTGCAGAAGCAGCTGAAAAAACTAGTGAGAAAAATAATTTTATGAAGAAAAAACTAAGCAAAATTTTTTTTAAATCAGGTAGAAAATCAATAGTCACATTCATAGCTATAAAAAATGTGATTAGCTGGAATTTATCCATATGCATGCAGTTTAACAAATTTGGACAAAATGAGCGAAGTCCCGACTACTCATCAACAGTTATAAATATTTTATTCGTTACGTTCACAGTCCAAATCTAAACACAGCTAATCATTCTATGACTATGAGAAACTTGAATTTCAGCCATCATTTACTTTTTTATTTACCCAACAGTTCTACAAATTCACAAAGTTATGTACCACTTCTGCTAGATGCATCTAATTTAATATAGCCATCAAGAGGACACAGTGATCCACCAGTTCTGACACAGAGATCCACCAGTTCTGACACAGAGATCAACCAGTTCTGACACAGAGATCCACCAGTTCTGACACAGAGATCCACCAGTTCTGACACAGAGATCAACCAGTTGTGACACAGAGATCAACCAGTTCTGACACAGAGATCCACCAGTTCTGACACAGAGATCAACCAGTTCTGACACAGAGATCAACCAGTTCTGACACAGAGATCCACCAGTTCTGACACAGAGATCAACCAGTTCTGACACAGAGATCAACCAGTTCTGACACAGAGATCCACCAGTTCTGACACAGAGATCAACCAGTTCTGACACAGAGATCAACCAGTTCTGACACAGAGATCCACCAGTTCTGACACAGAGATCAACCAGTTCTGACACAGAGATCAACCAGTTCTGACACAGAGATCAACCAGTTCTGACACAGAGATCCACCAGTTCTGACACAGAGATCAACCAGTTCTGACACAGAGATCAACCAGTTCTGACACAGAGATCAACCAGTTCTGACACAGTAGATCAACCAGTTCTGACACAGAGATCAACCAGTTCTGACACAGAGATCAACCAGTTCTGACACAGAGATCAACCAGTTCTGACACAGAGATCAACCAGTTCTGACACAGAGATCAACCAGTTCTGACACAGTAGATCAACCAGTTCTGACACAGAGATCAACCAGTTCTGACACAGAGATCAACCAGTTCTGACACAGAGATCAACCAGTTCTGACACAGAGATCAACCAGTTCTGACACAGAGATCCACCAGTTCTGACACAGAGATCAACCAGTTCTGACACAGAGATCAACCAGTTCTGACACAGAGATCAACCAGTTCTGACACAGATGATCAACCAGTTCTGACACAGAGATCAACCAGTTCTGACACAGAGATCAACCAGTTCTGACACAGAGATCAACCAGTTCTGACACAGAGATCAACCAGTTCTGACACAGAGATCCACCAGTTCTGACACAGAGATCAACCAGTTCTGACACAGAGATCAACCAGTTCTGACACAGAGATCAACCAGTTCTGACACAGAGATCAACCAGTTCTGACACAGAGATCAACCAGTTCTGACACAGATGATCAACCAGTTCTGACACAGAGATCAACCAGTTCTGACACAGAGATCAACCAGTTCTGACACAGAGATCAACCAGTTCTGACACAGAGATCAACCAGTTCTGACACAGAGATCAACCAGTTCTGACACAGAGATCAACCAGTTCTGACACAGAGATCAACCAGTTCTGACACAGAGATCAACCAGTTCTGACACAGAGATCAACCAGTTCTGACACAGATGATCAACCAGTTCTGACACAGAGATCAACCAGTTCTGACACAGAGATCAACCAGTTCTGACACAGAGATCAACCAGTTCTGACACAGAGATCAACCAGTTCTGACACAGAGATCCACCAGTTCTGACACAGAGATCAACCAGTTCTGACACAGAGATCCACCAGTTCTGACACAGAGATCCACCAGTTCTGACACAGAGATCCACCAGTTCTGACACAGAGATCAACCAGTTCTGACACAGAGATCAACCAGTTCTGACACAGTGATCAACCAGTTCTGACACAGAGATCCACCAGTTCTGACACAGAGATCCACCAGTTCTGACACAGTGATCCACCAGTTCTGACACAGAGATCAACAAGTTCTGACACAGTGATCAAACAGTTCTGACACAGATCAACCAGTTCTGACACAGTGATCAAACAGTTCTGACACAGAGATCAACAAGTTCTGACACAGTGATCAAACAGTTCTGACACAGAGATCAACCAGTTCTGACACAATAATCAACAAGTTCTGACACAGTGATCAACCAGTTCTGACACAATAATCATCCAGTTCTGTCACAGTAATCAACCAGTTTTGACACAGTGATCAACCAGTTCTGACACAGTGATCAATAAGTTCTGACACAGTGATCAATAAGTTCTGACACAGTGATCAATCAGTTCTGACACAGTGATCAATCAGTTCTGACACAATAATCAACCAGTTCTGACACAGAGATGCACCAGTTCTGACACAGTGATCAACCAGTTCTGACACAGAGATCAACCAGTTCTGACACAGAGATCAACCAGTTCTGACACAGAGATCAACCAGTTCTGACACAGAGATCAACCAGTTCTGACACAGTGATCAACCAGTTCTGACACAGAGATCAACCAGTTCTGACACAGAGATCAACCAGTTCTGACAGAGATCAACCAGTTTTGACACAGAGATCCACCAGTTCTGACACAGAAATCAACCAGTTCTGACACAGAGATCAACCAGTTCTGACACAGAGATCAACCAGTTCTGACACAGAGATCAACCAGTTCTGACACAGAGATCAACCAGTTTTGACACAGAGATCAACCAGTTCTGACACAGAGATCAACCAGTTCTGACACAGAGATCAACCAGTTTTGACACAGAGATCAACCAGTTCTGACACAGAGATCACCAGTTCTGACACAGAGATCAACCAGTTTCTGACACAGAGATCAACCAGTTCTGACACAGAGATCAACCAGTTCTGACACAGTGATCAACCAGTTCTGACACAGTAATCAACCAGTTCTGACACAGTGATCAACCAGTTCTGACACAGTGATCAACCAGTTTTGACACAGAGATCAACCAGTTCTGACACAGTGATCAACCAGTTCTGACACAGAGATCAACCAGTTCTGACACAGAGATCAACCAGTTCTGACACAGAGATCAACCAGTTCTGACACAGAGATCAACCAGTTCTGACACAGGTGATCAACCAGTTCTGACACAGTATCAACCAGTTCTGGACACAGTGATCAACAGTTCTGACACAGTAGATCAACCAGTTCTTGGCACAGAGATCCAACCAGTTCTGACACAGTGATCACCATTCTACACAGATATCACCAGTTCTGACACAGAGATCCAACCAGTTCTGACACAGAGATCAACCAGTTCTGACACAGAGATCAACCAGTTCTGACACAGAGATCAACCAGTTCTGACACAGAGATCACCAGTTCTGACACAGAGATCAACCAGTTCTGACACAGAGATCAACCAGTTCTGACAGAGATCAACCAGTTTTGACACAGAGATCCACCAGTTCTGACACAGAAATCAACCAGTTCTGACACAGAGATCAACCAGTTCTGACACAGAGATCAACCAGTTCTGACACAGAGATCAACCAGTTCTGACACAGAGATCAACCAGTTTTGACACAGAGATCAACCAGTTCTGACACAGAGATCAACCAGTTCTGACACAGAGATCAACCAGTTTTGACACAGAGATCAACCAGTTCTGACACAGAGATCAACCAGTTCTGACACAGAGATAAACCAGTTTTGACACAGAGATCAACCAGTTCTGACACAGAGATCAGCCAGTTCTGACACAGAGATCAACCAGTTGTGACACAGAGATCAACCAGTTCTGACACAGAGATCAACCAGTTCTGACACAGAGATCAACCAGTTCTGACACAGAGATCAACCAGTTCTGACACAGAGATCAACCAGTTCTGACACAGTGATCAACCAGTTCTGACACAGTAATCAACCAGTTTTGACACAGAGATCCACCAGTTCTGACACAGTGATCAACCAGTTCTGACACAGAGATCAACCAGTTTCTGACACAGAGATCAACCAGTTTTGACACAGAGATCAACCAGTTCTGACACAGAGATCAACCAGTTCTGACACAGAGATCAACCAGTTCTGACACAGAGATCAACCAGTTTTGACACAGAGATCAACCAGTTCTGACACAGAGATCAACCAGTTCTGACACAGAGATCAACCAGTTCTGACACAGAGATCAACCAGTTTTGACACAGAGATCAACCAGTTCTGACACAGAGATCAACCAGTTCTGACACAGAGATCAACCAGTTTTGACACAGAGATCAACCAGTTCTGACACAGAGATCAACCAGTTCTGACACAGTGATCAACCAGTTCTGACACAGAGATCCACCAGTTCTGACACAGAGATCAACCAGTTCTGACACAGAGATCAACCAGTTCTGACACAGAGATCAACCAGTTCTGACACAGAGATCAACCAGTTCTGGCACAGAGATCAACCAGTTCTGCCACAGTGATCAACCAGTTCTGACACAGTGATCAACCAGTTCTGACACAGTAATCAACAAGTTCTGACAGTAATATATTATGTCTAACAGTCATTAATCAATATTTAGCAATGCAGAGAGAATAATAAAAACACGGGAAGTTCGAGAGTGACACTGCAGTGGGATAATTCAATCTGTCATCCATACTGTAAGCTAAGACCCAAGATTTCCAGGAAGATGGCTACTAAAATTGACGCATCTGCCCAGAATGTGCTACTAACAATACTATCTTATATTCGGCTGTAAGCAAGAATTGAGCAAAACAAAATAACAAGCAAAAGAATTTGTGCAAGCATATCTAATCGTCAAGTATCATTAGCGTTATATTTATCAAGTTAGGCAGCAACGAAACAGTAATTAATAATAAAATTTGCAAATAAATCGCCACAGAGCAGAATAATAAAATTACTCAAAATATTAAATAATAAATCGCTTATAATGAACGCCGATACATGTGCTTAAAATGGATTCATATTCATACATCATAAACAGACTATTGATTAAACAGCTACGCAAACTGCTTCTGCCTACAGTAAAGAGTAAAGCCTCCCTTAATCCGTGTACTAGTATTTATTAATAGTTTATTCATTAGTTTGAGAGGATGAAGTTACTGCGACAAAAAATTATTTAGACGGAAAAACTACTTTAAACTTACGTTTATTAAATTATAGTCCTGATATAAGCCCGCTGAAATCTCCCTATACTGTTAGGGATACTGTATTGTTTGTGTAACATAAATCTTACAGGCTAACACAAGGCATTTAACAGACAGAAATGTGCGAGCTTGTCAACTTAATGTCAAAGTAACTCAGCCGTTGTAGCTGATCTCGTCAAGTTTAGCCTGCGACCGGGTCAGGTATTCTTTCTCAATGAGACTCTCGATGCAGGTTTTTATCATCTTCACTTCGGGCCTGAACCTGGGAGTTGTCTGCTCTAGCACCTGCAGGTTGCAGACAGAGGGATTGTCGAGATCTTAACAGATACGTGGATGAATATTGCACACACTGGGATCATCAAGGTGAAATATGCACAGATGCTCAACTGATCCTTAACTCCAACGGGGATCAAACTGATCCTCAACTCCAACGGGGATCAAACTGATCCTCAACTCCAACGGGGATCAAACTGATCCTCAACTCCAAGGACAAGGGGATCAAACTGATCCTTAACTCCAAGGACAAGGGGATCAAACTGATCCTCAACTCCAAGGACAAGGGGATCAAACTGATCCTTAACTCCAAGGACAAGGGGATCAAACCGATCCTCAACTCCAAGGACAAGGGGATTAAACTGATCCTTAACTCCAAGGACAAGGGGATCAAACTGATCCTCAACTCCTAGGACAAGGGGATCAAACTGATCCTTAACTACCAGCACGCGGGGATCAACGAATCCTTAATCCCAAGGACACTGGAATCATCAAGGAGAGAGCCCAACTAAACCTCAAACCCAAGAAGAGAAGAATTTGAAGAAGACGTACCAGCTGAGTGAGGCTATTAAAGTTAAGCCGCTTGCGATCCTTCATAATCCGGACGATGGCGGCCTGCAGGAAGAACTTGCGATCCTCTTGAATCTGCGAGGCCACCCGCTCTTGTTCTTTTTCAGCCTCCTTGGCCGGCGCCGGCAGGATTCGAAGCCGGGCCCGCTTGCTGTGAAACTCCTGATTGACGTACAGCTGCTGGCTAGTCGAGTCAGCGAGCAGGAGGCCGCAGTCTAATAGCGGGCCAAGGCAGCGCTGCAGTTCAGGCTCGCCGACGCCCACAGCGTTGACCAAGTCGGCTAGGAGCAGGCTCCGGCCCGTCGGCAGGTCGTTGAACTGCAGCAGCAGCACCGCTTGAGCCGCTCCGACTGTTGCCGAATAGGTGCGCCCGAATTTTAGCTTCATCTCGGCGGTCCCGTGCGAGTGCAGCCAGGTGAGCCGCCGGCCCTGAAGAATTGGACCGTAGAGACTGTGGCTTTGAACTGGGAGCTGCTGCCTTTGAACTGGGGGCTGCTGGCTTTGAACTGGGGACTGCTGGCTTTGAACTGGGAGCTGCTGCCTTTGAACTGGGGGTTGCTGGCTTTGAACTGGGGGCTGCTGCCTTTGAACTGGGAGCTGCTGCCTTTGAACTGGGGGCTGCTGCCTTTGAACTGGGAGCTGCTGCCTTTGAACTGGGGGCTGCTGCCTTTGAACTGGGGGCTGCTGCCTTTGAACTGGGGGCTGCTGCCTTTGAACTGGGGGCTGCTGGCTTTGAACTGGGGACTGCTGCCTTTGAACTGGGAGCTGCTGGCTTTGAACTGGGGGCTGCTGCCTTTGAACTGGGGGCTGCTGCCTTTGAACTGGGGGCTGCTGCCTTTGAACTGGGGACTGCTGCCTTTGAACTGGGGGCTGCTGCCTTTGAACTGGGGACTGCTGGCTTTGAACTGGGGGTTGCTGGCTTTGAACTGGGGGTTGCGGGCTTTGAACTGGGGGTTGCAGGCTTTGAACTGGGGGTTGCGGGCTTTGAACTGGGGGTTGCTGGCTTTGAACTGGGGGTTGCGGGCTTTGAACTGGGGGTTGCGGGCTTTGAACTGGGAGCTGCTGCCTTTGAACTGGGGGCTGCTGGCTTTGAACTGGGGACTGCTGTCTTTGAACTGGAGGCTGCTGCCTTTGAACTGGGGGTTGCTGGCTTTGAACTGGGGGTTGCGGGCTTTGAACTGGGGGTTGCGGGCTTTGAACTGGGAGCTGCTGCCTTTGAACTGGGGGCTGCCTTGGGGCTGCCTTTGAACTGGGGGCTGCTGCCTTTGAACTGGGGGCTGCTGCCTTTGAACTGGGGGTTGCTGCCTTTGAACTGGGGGTTGCGGGTTTTGAACTGGGGGCTGCTGGCTTTGAACTGGGGGCTGCTGGCTTTGAACTGGGGGCTGCTGGCTTTGAACTGGGGGCTGCTGCCTTTGAACTGGGGGCTGCTGCCTTTGAACTGGGGGTTGCTGGCTTTGAACTGGGGGTTGCGGGTTTTGAACTGGGGGCTGCTGGCTTTGAACTGGGAGCTGCTGGCTTTGAACTGGGGGCTGCTGGCTTTGAACTGGGGACTGCTGTCTTTGAACTGGGGGCTGCTGCCTTTGAACTGGGGGCTGCTGGCTTTGAACTGGGGACTGCTGGCTTTGAACTGGGGGCTGCTGGCTTTGAACTGGGGGCTGCTGGCTTTGAACTGGGGGCTGCTGGCTTTGAACTGGGGGCTGCTGCCTTTGAACTGGGGGCTGCTGCCTTTGAACTGGGGGCTGCTGCCTTTGAACTGGGGGTTGCTGGCTTTGAACTGGGGGTTGCGGGTTTTGAACTGGGGGCTGCTGGCTTTGAACTGGGAGCTGCTGGCTTTGAACTGGGGGCTGCTGCCTTTGAACTGGGGGCTGCTGGCTTTGAACTGGGGGCTGCTGCCTTTGAACTGGGGGCTGCTGGCTTTGAACTGGGGACTGCTGCCTTTGAACTGGGGGCTGCTGGCTTTGAACTGGGGGCTGCTGCCTTTGAACTGGGAGCTGCTGTTTTTGAACTGGGGGCTGCTGCCTTTGAACTGGGGGCTGCTGCCTTTGAACTGGGGGCTGCTGGCTTTGAACTGGGGACTGCTGCCTTTGAACTGGGAGCTGCTGGCTTTGAACTGGGGGCTGCTGCCTTTGAACTGGGGGCTGCGGGCTTTGAACTGGGGGCTGCGGGCTTTGAACTTGTCTAGCTTAAAACTTCTACCAATGCACCATCAGTTTAATGTTAAGCATGAATATGATTAATCACCTGAAACTTGTTAGTGTAGTACTGTTGAAACAGCGTCACGCCGCGCTCCAGCGGTCCGGGCAGGCGGGGAAAGGGCGCATTGGAGGCCTGCAGCGGCCAGGCGCCCTGCGTGAGCACGAACACGTGCAGGGACACGCCGAGGGCGCCGCGACCCTGCGCCTCGGCAAAATCGGTCGACTGCGATTCGGACAATCGGACGTCGTGAAACATGCGCTGAAATTTCGAAGTGAACTCGTAGCCGCAGGCAGCCTTCAACTTGGAGATCATGCCCTCCTCAGCCTCTGGCGAGTGGGATATGCCCAGGATGAGGCGCTTAGACAGCAGCCGCTGATAATGCCGCTGGAACACGTCCTTGTCCTCGACGTACTTGAAGATGCCGATGCACTGGCCAAGCTTCTCCTCCAATTCGCTGTCGCTGACTGTTTTAGAAGACTTGCGCAGCATAGCGTCCACGTAGCGGGCTAGGAGCTCGGGCGACTTGCACTGCTTCTTGCCTGGAAAGTAAGAGCGGAAATCTCCTGCACAGTGTAAAATTGCCTTTAAATGTCTCCAACCATGGTTTCTGGCAATTGTGAATCTTTAAACTGCAATCTTCACAATGCCTAACAGTCGGAGCTAAGGATAGTGGACAATGCCTGAAGCCTAAGCGCATGGAAACCTACAGCAAGGGAAGCAAGCCAAATCATGCTTACCGGCAGCGTCCAGCTGATTGACAACTCGGGACAGGGCCAGATCAAGCGACCGCTCAAAGTTTTGATCGTCGTCGAAGGTGCCGCGTACCCAGGCTTTAAACTTTTCGTGCAGTTGGCGAAGGCCGTCAACAAAATCTTGAGCGGCAGCCGCCGGTTCAGCCGAGCCAACGGCGGCTAGCGCCTGCTCGCCAGCTGAGCAAATGTGCGCCTCAAACAGCCGGCGGAGCTCTTTGTGGCCATCCGGGAGAGACCGGGTCAGCTGGAACAGATTGGCTAAATTGGCCAGCTCCTCGTGCTGCACAAAGCCAACAGCTGCCTGATTTAACTGTGGCAGGAAGTTCTCAACGAGCCTGGGGATTGGAGACGGTTGCTAATTGCTAATAATTAATAACAGCAGCCGGGCCTGCAGCCATTCAAGGATTCAAAGAGATTCAAAGGACGGAAAAGGCAGATTCGAAAAGATAGACAGATTCAATGAGAGAGAAGAGGCAGATTCAGGGAGAGAAGAGACGGATTGAGGGAGAGAAGAGGCAGATTCAGGGAGAGAAGAGGCAGATTCAGGGAGAGAAGAGGTGGATTCAATGTGATAAGGAGAGGTGAAATCAAGGAAAATAAAATACAAATTCCAGAATTTAAAAAGTAGCATGGATAAAATAAGGGCCTTCAAAATAGAAAGCCAGTTTCGGGCTACTCACTTTTTTTCAGCCTCCTTGCGTACCTCGTCAACGGAGCTGGGGTGCAGCAAGGCCTGCATCCGACCGCCGTCCTCGCGTAACAGCTGGAGCACCAGCTCGATATAGCGGTGCACAGGCTGCTTGGCGAACAAGGCGGCAGCTTCGGCAGCGTAGAATTCGGCGGTCTGGACTAACAGCGGCTGTTCAATCTGCTCCGTATAGAAAGTTAAGCAGCGCTTCCTGTCCCAGCGCACCACGTCAACAAAGGATTGCACAACGCTGCTCAGCCTGCTGCTGTCAATGGCGACGCCCCGTCTGCTGAGCTCGATCTGAGCCAGGACTAGCGGGCAGAGCCGCGGCGCCAGCTGCTGCAGCATCCGATACCAGATGTCCATGGCTAGCTCGAACACCTCCAAGGTGTGGGCATCGGCGCTGCGGGTCATGCCGCCGTAGCACAGGTCGGCGTCGCTAGGCTGCTTTTTCTGCACGTGGTGCACATTCAGGTAGCGGAATAGCCGGTGCAGATAGTTAGAACCGTCGTTGTAGGTGCGCCAGCTAGTGTGATAGGCGGCTAGCAGCTCACTGTCGGGCACCTGGCCGAGTCGCTGTAGAACAGTCTGACAGTGCTGCTGTAGGAAGCTGTTAACGCGAGTATACAGACTGCCGCAGTAGGGCTCGGGTGCAGCCACGCACAGACTGTAGATGGTGAAGAAAGTGTCTGTCCAGGTCTCCTTAGCAACGTCTTCGCATTGCAGTACGCGATCAACTGTGCCAACTAGTTGACTCCAGGCTAAATCAAAATCTACGTGGCGCGGTTTTAATGTGCACATGGCTCAGGCTGCAAACGATGCGGATAAGGGATTAAGCACAAATACTACTTGGGTAACCATTTTACTGAGTAATGCTATTTCAGCTGAATTTTTAACCAGCGAGAGAGTTCAGGACAGAAAATTATAACAAAATCGCGTTTTGTGGATCACTTATCTCACTGCAAACTCGATTATTTACAATCCAATGCCAATTTTCTTTTCCTACATATATCTGATTTTTTCAATTTGTCACAGATGGATTATGGCAGTCAAATGGTTCTCCAAACCATTCTAATATATATATATATATATATTGCTAGCATACATACACTAGTACATAGGCTTTTTACTAAGTAAAAAAGTTAGCAGTAAAAATTGAAAATTTATTGAAATAGTTAGTTCTTGTATATTTCTCTTTCTAAAAATTGTTCAACTATTTAAACTGCTAATTTTTTAAGTAAAGATTATAGTAAGCACTGTAAATAAATATTCAAAATAAAATTTAAGGTCTTCTAATTGAGGGTTCATTGGAAGTCAGAGCTTCAAGCAAAGCCATTACTTACAATTTCAGTAAATTTCTCTTAATAAATAATAAGTACATTGCTTTCAAATGAAAAATTTGTAAAAAAAATTATGCTGCGTTTTAGTATAGACCTGTGTCAATATCTCCTTTATTGGCATCAATCTGCATGAAGAAATTCTCCCTTATTGTCATATACAGTTGTCAATAGTATCTTCTTATAGGGATGGATCTGTATGATTATATCAATAGTTTTTCTCTTATTCATATAGATGCAATCTATGTCTTCATATACTCATAAATTGACTTCAAATTCAATCAATTCAAGTCATACATTTGCAACTTGGAAAATTTGGCTAGCTAATGCAACTTTGTTAAAACAAAGTTTGCAAATTACTCTGGAAGAATTCTTGAAGGAGCAAAAAAATGCCCAAGAACCACTTCTTGACTATACCTTGTTCTTTGCTATGTTTTATTTGCATTCTCCCCAATTCTTTAAACTTATACCATGGATCCTATAGCTTGACCCTTCAATTTTGCGACTTATCTCCCCAATTTTTAACTAATTTGCAATTTACGTACCCAATTCTGCAACTTATATAAAAGTTTTGTGACTTATATTGCTGATTTTTCAACTTATATTAAAAAATTTTGCAACTTATACTAACAATTTTGTGACTTACTTTGTTCAACCACCAAATCAGTCAGCCAGATTGGCCAACTATTGCACATGTATGGTTTAAGTTATGCAATCTAAGTTTATATGTGCCTAAGTCTTTACACCAAGACATTTTAAATATATAATATGTCTGATAAATAAATAGTAAAATAGGTATTTCTTTTGTTTACATATATATATATATAAGTTTTTTTAATATCTAAACCTATTTTTGGCTTTTAAAAGCTTTTTGATAAGCTAGACCTAAACTATTGATAAATGGAGCCATTATGAACTCTTTAGTTTTGTTTTTTGTTGAGAAGTCTCTTTTCACTATGCATTTGAATCAAATCTAGAATTTAAATCAGTTTAAAGATTTTGTGGCAAAAAGTGCACCCTCATGCCTTTAGGGTGCAGCTAATTGGTCTAAGTTATTATTTAATGTTATGTACTTGTCTAATGTGCATTAGCTTTCAGTTTCAATATGCATGTACCCATTTCTACAATTAAATGAAAATTCATTCAGAGACCCTCCCCTAATCTCCTATTGTTCACATATAATTAAACTGACTGAAATGAGATAACCTCACAAGTTTGGCTAGATTGTTTGCACATGCAGAAAGTGATCATATAATTTCTTGTCAATTCAACTAGAGATTTAATAACAATAATGGGTCCATTATATTTACATTATTAAAATATTTCATTAAATACTTAATTGATATATCAGATAGATCTGTCATTGTAAATAAGGAAGATAATATTCATATAGATCTATTCAAATAAATAAGGCAGACACTATTGACATGAATCTAGTACTAACACTAGAATAATACCCACTCAAAATTTACCCAGCTTATACTAATGCCCAATCTTAGCTAGATAGAGTAAAGTAAATTGTTTTCAAAGATTTAGGAGTACTCTTGGATATATAAAATATATAGTTAATTTACTTATCTATATTTTTTGTATATCTATTTTGCTTAACTTGTCAATTTTTAGAAGAATTTTTTATTGATATTTTAAACCTATTTCCTATAAAAATAGTCATACCTCATTTTTGTAATGTAAATATAGTCAGATTTGAAAGTAGATAATATTGAGCTAATACACTTTATAATATCCCTTGACTAACACAGTTTTCCTATAGATTCGTTTATATAATTGTTGCTATACTTAGGGGCACAGCAGCCATATATATAATTTGTCACATAGGAGCATGATGGAAAAAACTTACAGATTTTAATACAAACAGCTATATATATGATATATGGAAAGCTTAGGATTAGGAGAAAGTAACGATATTAAAGAGAGAAAGATTAGAATAAATTCAATGTACTTTTAAGGAGTCAGAAAGTTAGCTATCAAATTTGATAGGAAAAAAATGAACAATATGGAAGGGGAAGTCATAAATTAATCAGCTGTTAAATGTATCAAAATAAAACCATAGTCACGTGACTTCCCAAATGCCATCTGGCACCATAAGCCAAGAGGTCACGAGACATAAAAACCCAGGATATCTCGAGGTCAAGATATTATAGCTTACTAGATTAATTTAGTAATGTTAGAATAAATACAGGAGAATCCCCAGAAAGGAAATAGACTACTGATAGTAGCACAGTAGCATACAGAGATCCTAAGTGCCAGGCCAATAAATGAAAAAAGTGTGCATCTTCATGATTATTATATTTTCTAAATGAAATTTTTGTCAAAAATATGTATGCTTAATTCAAGTGAATTTTAGATCTTGTAATAAAAAATTATAAATTGCAACCTACTTGTTGCTGAAAAATTATACTTTGAAAAATGGTTCTGGTTCTCAAACCAGAATCAAGAAAAAAAAGTCTCTATGCATATGAAACTGATTGCAAATCTTAAAATTGTATAGTAAAACAAAAGAGACTTTCTGTGGATACAATATTATAATATATATTGTAAATTAGCAAGCAAAATAATTTAAAGTTAGAAATAATTCATTAAAATTTAGTGTCTACATATATTATAAAAGGAAAGCTGTTGTGCCCCTAAGTGACAAATTATATATATAGCCACTGTCATACATGTGCAACTTGAAAAATTCAGTCAGCTGGTGCAACTTAGTTGAAACAAAATTTGCAACTTACTTGGGCTCAGAGTTCAAAGGACTATAAAAAAGGTCCCACAAACCACATCTCACCTATAACTTGCCTACTTGCTACATTGTTTTACTATTCTCTTCCAAATTTGACACTTCTAACACCCATTGTATCACTTACCCTCTCCATTTTGCAACTTACCCCCTCCCTCCATTTTGTGATTTACCCCCTCCATTTTGTGACTTTCATTGGCGATTTTGTGACTTACCTTGGTCAGCCACCAAATTAGTCAGCCAGATTGGCCAACTTGGCCAACTCCATAGTCAAGAAGGTGGCAGTGTGCGCCGGAATAAATTTTGGGGGGACAATCTGTGCGCTGTCAAAGCGCTATCAAAGTGCCATTTGTGCACCAAAAGTTTGAAGGACAAAAAAAGGTCCCGCAGACAATTTCTTCTCTACTTCTTCCAATTTGCTATGTTTTTGCTTGTAATCTCATCTAAATCTTTGCAAAGTAGTCACATTTTTGCCTACTTTGCCTATTATATTACCAATTTTGCACCACTTGTGCACCAAAACCCTTTGTGTGCACCGCGCTTGTATGCCATTGTACACCAAGATCCTTTGTGTGTGCTGTGCTTGTGCGCCAATGTGCACCAAGATCCTCTGTGTGCGCCAATGTGCGCCAAGACCCTTCATGTGCATGGGAATTTTCCCCCAAAAAGGCCACCTTCCTGACTATGGGGCCAACTGTTGCGCACATATGGCCACTGTGCCCCTAAGTGACAAATTGCGTATATGGCTGCCATGCCCCTAAGTATGGCATATAATTGTTTTGCCTAATTCTGCATAGTTTTTGAGCATTTGATATTAAAAGTTGTTACTTTCTATAATTTTTTTAAAAAATTAGTAATTTTAACAAGCTCACTAAAGTTTCTAATATTATAATAGATGATAAAACCTTTGCTTTGATTTGATGATAAATTGGTCCATTTACAATTTTTACATCGAACTTAAATTATTAATATATATCTAAAAGGATCTATAGGCCCTTGCTTGTGACAAGTCTTATTTAGGCCTAGCCTTAAAATAAAAATTGAACTAATAGTCATAGACCAAAAAAGAATGAAAATGATTTATGCAATTTGAGCATTGAGCTCCAGTGCGCTAAAAGTTTTTACAGTAAAAAATAAAATAACATATAGATCTGGTCGCTAGCCGTTGTTACTAGCATAGGCTGCATATTATAAATACACTACTATTGTTGGGATGATATTTTTAAGTCTTAGATTCTTAGAAATTTTCAGTATTTTTAGTTAAAACAAAAGTTTAAGCTTCAAGTAAATTAACTTGATGCGTGCCTTTTAGCGACATTAGATTAAGCTTTATTTTCGATTAGAAGCAGAAAAATAATGAAGAGTGAATGAATACTTTAAAAAAATTTATGCAGAAGCACAACTTTTCTTGTCTTTTTGCATTTTTACTATAAACCACTGCTGCAAGGTAACCTTTTTGCCAAAATAAGCAACAGGGGTGTCTCCCCTATGTCGGAGACCGGAAGAGGCACGGAGGGCTGTAGCCTCAACTTAAATGAAACGTTTTAAATATGTATTTATTGCTAAATAGCCGTAATTAGACACAACAACAACAAACAATAACAACAAAGTACGCTGTCAAGATGTTGAAAGCAGCGTCACAGGGCGCGCCTCAGGGCCTGGACGCAAACAAAGGCCGCGCCGCCAGCAGAATCGGGGGCGCCAGCGTCAGCCAGCCGGCAATCGACGAAACGCCGAGTTCGCGCTTGTCCTCGCCGGTAGAGCGCCTGCAGCGTAAGCAGCAGCACCTCCTGCACCGGCTCGGGGCAGTACGACTCGGCGCGGATGACATGGCCTGCCAGCTGGAGTCGCCGACGGCGCAAAAGTTGACTTGGACGGTCCAGGCCGGCGCGGCGATAAAGTGCCGCGTTGGAGACCCGCTCGTAGCTGATCTTGAAGGCGGCGCGCAGCAGGCCAGCGTGCGCCGCGTCGACTTGTTGCTCGAGCGAGTCCGTCAGCGTCCAGGTCTCGGCGTTGTACAGCAGGACGGTCTCGATCACCGCCCGAAACAGCGCCGCCCTCTGGCGATCTGGCAGGGCCTCGGACTGCAGGACTGACCTTATCGAACGGAAGGCAGCCCAAGCAAGTCCTCGGCGACGCCGCAGGTCTTCGCGGACGTCAGGGACCAGACCGCCGAGGTAGACGAACTGCTGACAGCGCGGAAGTTCTTTCGCCTGGCCGTCAGCGCCTCGGCAGGATATTACAGCCTCGATGTTGCTCGGCACGCAGAGCACGACGGTCTTCTGCGCGTTGACCACCAGGCCGACACTCGCTGCAACGGCAACCAGCCTGTCCAGCTGCCGTTGGGCGCCCTCGACGGTCGAGGACAGCAGGGCGAGATCGTCGGCGTAGCCAAGCACGCTGAGCCGCCTCTCAGGTTGACGTCGACCCACGCGTCGCCGCAGCAGAAAACCGTCGTCGTTGGTAGGCAGAGCAGTCCGTAGCACCCAATCAAGCACCAGAATAAACAGGAACGGCGCGAGCGTATCTCCCTGGAGCACCCCGGAGGATGTCTCAAAGAAGTCTGACAGGCCGTCCGGTGTCGAAACTGCAGCAGTCGTCTCGCGGTACATCGCCATGACCGCGACGATCAGCTGCTCTGGCACGTTGTACGCCCGAAGCACCTTGGGGAGCGCGGCCCTGACGACCGAGTCGAAGGCCTTCTTGAAATCAACAAAGATAACAATCAGGATCGACTGGCGTGTCCGCGCCTCCTCGATGACTCGCCGAAGAGCTAGGATCTGCGTCACTGTGCCGCGATGGGGCCGAAACCCGTTCTGCTCCGGTCGCAGGTAGGGATCCAGCACGGGCTGCAACCGCGATAACAGTATCCGGTTAAACAGCTTCGCGGCGCAGGACTGAAGGCAGATGCCTCGATGCTCCTCAAGTTTGGTGGTGCCGGGCTTCTTCGGAATTGCGACGATGTGGGCTGTAGTCCATTCGTTGGGCGCACCCTCACCGGAAAGCACGCGGTTCATCACTCTGGCGACCTCAGTGGCCACGCAGTTGATGCGCAATGCTTCGATGGGCACCTCGTCCGGACCTAGCGCTTTGCCGCCCGGTGACTTCCGAGCGAACATCACAACGTCGTCTGGGCTGATTGGTGCAACGCTGAAACTCTCCTCCGTCGGCAACGGCGTCTCCGGCGGCAGCGTCAGACTGTCGGGCAGCGGGGGTGGCGGCGCGTTCACGATGGCGGCGAAGAACTCGCGCAGCTCGTTTCTGCGCTCATCCGCAGTGTCGCCTGCCAAGTTGAGCTGTAAGCGCCGCTTTCGCCCCGTCAGAGTGTTGATGGCGGACCAGGCCACGCGCCCTCTGGCGTCGGGACCGGCGGCAGAGACAGCCTGAATGACGTCGTCCACAGCGGCCTGTTGCCGCTGCAGGTAGACGGACGCCAAGGCCTCCTCCGCCTCGCGAGTTGGTCGCCCACTCAGACGAAGCCTCTCCAGGTCTTCCCTCGCTGCGTTGATCGCGGGGTCGTCATGCCAGACCGGCTGCCCGCGTACTCGGCACCTCCACGCTTGTCGCCTAGCGCAGCCACGAAGGCGCCGGCAAAGCGACGACGCGTCTCGGCGTCCCTGAGCGTGCGGTAGTAGCGCCGCGGCGGCCGCTTCGGCGGACGGTACAGCGGGTCTCGAACGGACAGGTCGCAAACGAGGAGCCGATGATCGGACTGCAGAGCCAGCGGCGTAATGGTGCGGCAGTTAATGGCGCGGCGCCGCTCCTGGTAGCGCACCAGCTCGTGGTCGAGCTGTGCCAGCCTCCGAGTAGCATTTCGTCCGCGCGCGTTCCGCCGCCTCCGCTTGCAGCCCTCGAAAGTCGCGAGCTGAGCCGGCGGCTTGCGGAACCTGGTGTTGACCGACACCATGTCCTGTCTCTCCAGGAAGTCATCCAGCGCTCCGGTGTTGCCGTTCCCACGCGGTGTCACGAACAGTGACCGCTCGGACCTACGCGGAACTGCGTTCAGGTCTCCGAGGATGACCACTGTGTCACGTTGCGCCATCTCCTCCACCTGCTCCAAAAGCTGCTCGAAGAAGACCTGAGCCTCATCGGGGCGGGTGGCAGGGGGCGCGTACGCGCAGAACAGGCGAGCGTTCCGGCCGCGAAGCCCGACGTCGATCCGAAGCAGCCGACCAGACAAGGAGACACAGCGACAGCTCTGCTGCAGCCTCGGTGCGATCAGCGCTCCAACTCCTCCACGACCTCGCTCGTCCGCTGAGCTGAACCAGAGAGTCCAACCGGCGCCTAGGTCTTCACAGTGAAGCCCAGGGTCGGCCTTGATGGACACCTCCTGCAGCGCGATGACATCACAGCTGAGGTCGAGCGCTAGCTTCGCCAGCAGCCCTTTTCGCCAGTCGGCCTTGAGGGTGCGGCAGTTCAGCGTCCCGACCCGAAGCGTGCCCTGTGGTACGGCTGGGGCTCGATGACAGTGAGCCTCATGGTCCCCGGCGCCACCCGGAGGATCCAGTTGGGCCAAGGCGGAAGCTCGGCGGGCGGCGCCACGTTGCCGACCTCGCCAGTTGCGCTCCCACCGACGTTCGAGCCGCCGGTGCGCGCTTCGCTGCCCGCGCTTGGTTCTGCCGCTTTTGGCCGCCGCAGCAGTTAAGCGCGGCTCCTCCGTTTCAACCATAGGAGGCGCGGCGTTTATTTGCACCTCAGTGCAAATAAATATGGAACATGCAATAAATTGAGTCTTCGCAGTAAGAGACCGTCTTCACGGTCTTTTAGCGTAATTAGACACGCTAAGACCAAAAAACTTTTGCGTTACATGCATTTTTCATGCTGGGGATGGCACGAGGCAGGTGTTGAGTAGCAAATTTTCCATTTTTGTGATCGAATGCTTTTAATTATAATTTGTACATCTAAATGATTCAACGCAGCATTTCTCTATGCTTATATCTTTCTTCTCTATTACTTACCCACAAGGCCACAATAAAAAGCATACGCTGTACCCCTAAAAGCTGAGCCCCCCTGTTAAAAAAATCACTCTCGACAACCCTCTGAGCATCTATAAATAACCTGAAATCCTGAATTTATCAAGTTGGTGCATAATGTACATGCTTGACTGTCAAACGGCTGGCTGTAGGCCTTTAAAGTTGACTGCATTTTCGTACGATGCGATAAGCATTTTGGATGCTCATCATTACGTCTTGATAAAGATTTATGCAGTTTATACATATATTAGGCGGAGCAGTGAACTTAAATTTACAACATAAAAAAGAAGAAATCCTAATATTTTTCTCATCATGGATTTTTACCCAGTTTTTTTTAGCTTCGTATCCTGGTACTTTTTCAGACAAAGGGCCCATGAGTCTGAATTGCGAAGCATGCTGATATTTCATGCAGGCTGAATTCGCATACGCGAAATAGCGAAATAGAGAAAATGCTCTGGCCTGCCATTCATTCACCACTCGATATTGTCTCGCAAGGCTACACTTGTAGCTCTTCAGTCATTCGTTTGAGCTATGCAGCGTAAATCAGAGTACTGCAGTTAAATTGTCACATCCAAAAGCGAATTCGTGTTTTTATATATTTTGCTAAACTATAGGTATGCCCACTGAAATTGAAGATAATAGCCCCGATTAACTCTGCCACTGTTTACAAACAATCGGCTGTTTTCAGATTGTAGCGAGTGACTAAAAAGATTAAATACACTGAAATATTTTCCCAACACAGTTCATATGCCTATAGTCACCATACAGAAGTCACAGTCGAGTCACCCTGGATACAGAGCTCTATTCTGCCGAGTGACACAGTAAAGTTGAGTTTTCGCACAGAGAGTTGCTAGGTACATACATGTACATGTAGCTAGCTAGCTCATTCGAGCAAAACAGTGGTAATACTGTCAGATCATAAAAGATTCTAGGGATAGGTGAGCAGCAGACGAGAGCACAAGTGCGTGTGGTCGGCCAGCGCTGGTTGTTCAAGGTGGCTATCAAACGGCCAACTCGTTTTCAGCAAACAGGGGATGAAGATGCAGCCGTTCTTCAATCCAAGCTCAAAAGCGCTGACAAGGACTACTAGTAGTCATTGAGCGTTGACCGCCAGACGGTCTGGCTGAGACGTGGAGGCTGCCGGCTGTCCCAAATCAGAGGGCCCAGCTGCAGCTTGAGACCTTGGCCTCAAATGGAGGGCCACGTGACTGTTCGTGCACTCTGCTAACTATGGGATGACGTCATGGATGGCTGGCTTGATTGGCCCTCAACCCTCTAGCATACAGCATTATGACCCATCGATTTTTAATATTACGACCCCAAATTTTTGTCATGTTTTGCTTCCTAGTGGCTGAAGTTTAAGAAAAGAAAACTGAGCAAATGCGTTTGAGAAAATACCATAGCACAATCAACTGTTTAAAAGCGAGAGAATGCGACTTTCTAATCGACAAAGTAAATCGAAACTGTACATTCTACTACAGATTAGCGAGTACGTATAATTGTACAAGTGGCCCTGGGTGCAACAGAAAACTAGCATTGAACCGTTTCGTCCTCTGTACGAGTATTGACAAACTGCAGTAAGTTTTCTTTACTTAATGCACACTCATGCCATGTTCACAGCTGTTCTTTCTTCTTACTGCGCACGCCAAGAACCGAAAGCATTTCATACTAGGCTAAGGTACCGTGTTAACTTAGTACTGTCGAAACCAGGTTGTTATTGTGTCGGACTTATATAATTGTTTTATCGACATTAATAACGCTGAGCGCGAATAAAGGCAAACAATAACTGCAAATTGGTTAGCGATAAACCGACTCGGATACAATGGCTGCTGATCCAGGTGATGCTGATAGGTAAGTAACAGCTAGTGCTGTTCTGATTCGAATCAGATTATTTAAAGTTCTTTACATGAAACATGCCCTAACTAATTATATTAAATACCTTTAACTTGCTTCGAATTTACTCAGACTAGAACTCAATCAGCAAGTTGCTTATTTTTCACGAACGCATCGCCGATTGAAAGCTATCTTCATGCACGATGTTTAAAAGCAATCAAGTGGTCTAGGTAACGCCAGAAATTTCTGTTATTTTTCAAAAGTATTGAGAATACCAAAATTAGCGATATTTATCGAACATATTAATCCTCGTTAAATCTCTTTTAGTCGACTTTGCAGGTTGATATTGAATTATTTACAAAAAGTTAAAGTCATTTTGATCAGTTTACGGGATTTTATTTGGATTCCACCATAGATTAGTTTAACCAAATACATGTAGCAGATATCGAGATTTTAGCATGTCACATTCCTGATTTTTGTTAAAAATATAGTCGGGGATTAAAATTATTCCTCGCTATCTGTGGTCAAAGCTGAAACCAAAATATCCCAACCCCTTATAACCCCAGGGGGTTGGCTACCTACGAACCAGCTCTTGGCGCTCGCGACTTTCTCAACGCAATCCTGAAGGTCGTTACTGACACAAAGCATCGTCTGGTCACCGACTGGTGCACTAGGCGGGAGATTCTTGTCGGCGAAATCGAGCAGGCAATCACTGGCATCAAGTCTAGCTACCGGCGGGCCACCAGTGTGAAGATCGGCGGCAGCGTTGTTGGTGTCGTCGGGGGGATCACTGCCGTGGTTGGCTACGCCCTGCTTATCCCGTCATTCGGCGCCGCCCTGCCGCTGGCCATTGCCGGCACTGTGGCAGCTGTCGGCGGTGGCGTCAGCGGTGGCGCCGCGGCAATCGGCGATGCAGTTGTGCAATCTTCCATTTCTAAGAAAGTGAAGACGGACTTCGAGACCAGCAAGGAGCTGTTCGATGAAATCACCGACCAGCTAGTGGAGGGAGTCGCCAGAGAGATTGAAGCGGCGCTCAGCAACCCGGATCCTGCGCTGGCGGATCGAATCAGTCAGTTGTTGAAATCGGCGCTTCAAGAGTTACGCGTCTGTCGGGAAAAGCACGCAGAGCTTCTGGCTTCTCTAGAACTTCCGCAGCATGAAATGCAGCAATTGCCAGCCACTCAACGCATCGGTTTGCTGATTCAACGGCTGCATGAGCTGCACAACCTGGCCGCTGCGCGAGCTCTATGCTCCGATTCGTCAGCGGTGAGTTGCTTATGGGCTGGTTTGGTGAGTTGGAGGGCTGATTAAGGACCCAGTTGCTTGGCTGGTTGGGTTGTTTATTAAGGAGCTGGTTGAGGCGCTCGTTGGTGAGCAGGTTGATGAGCTGGTTGGCGAGCTGTTTGGTGAGCTGGTTGATGAGCTTTGTGAGCTTGTTAGGGAGCTGCTGTGGGCGAGGGACAAGGCGTACCAAGTCCGGTATTTTGATAACTTTGCAAATCAAGATATTTGATTTTTCAAAGTGACTCTCTTCAACAAGGAGCGACTCTCTTCAACCCGTCTCGCAACGTTGGCGGAGACGCTTCGCGCAGCACTGGACCTAACCGTCGGTCTGGTGAAAATCGGCATGTTCGGCTCGGCGGAGGCCTGCAACGTGCCCAACAGCGAGGCCGTTGGCAACTCTCTGCGCCCGCTGCTGCGCGGCGGAATCGGCGTCGCCGAGGGTGTCCTACAGGGCGTCGGCAAGACCGGGGCGCTCACAGCTGCCCGCGTCCTCGGCCTGGTGGGCTCGGCGGCCTTCGCCGTGGTAGACCTTGGCCTGCTGATCTATTACTCCAAGCAGATGGACGACATCAGACGGCGTGGCCGCAGTCCGGAACTGGTCGAGGAGCTGGAGGCCATGAAGAACACGGTGGAATTGCAGTTGATGGAGGTCCGGGACCGGTGCCAGTTATCCCTGTGGGACGAGGACTGACAAATTTCTGCGATCTGTGTCAGAAATAATTTTAATAAAAAAGTATCCAATATTTTTGTCCAATCCTAACCAAAGGCTAGAAGGAGATCACGCGATCAGCTTCAGAGGTCAGAGTCGAGTTTGTTTAAATACTAATCATTTAGTGCGACAGTCGAATTCGTTCCGCGATTTGATTGCTGCGTTCCACGCCGTGACGAAATTCTCACCTACAGTGCAGCTGCTCAAGAATGAAGAAATTACTCTAATTTGCAAAAGTGCTAGCCAGTTTTACTATCGTGGTATCGGTTCCCAGAATTTACACACATACACTACAGCGGTATTTTTGTTGCTTGAGTTGAATCCCCAGAGGTTGCGCTCATTTTATCTTCTAAAGCGTTCGGCCTCTATGCGTCACAAAACTTTTTTAATTAAAAAAAATTACGATAAAAACTGTTGTTGTGGTTGTTGTGCACTTTGCGGGTTTTTTTAAATCGAAAAGAAATTAAAAATATACAGAGTACTGCGTTTTAAAAGTTTATTCTTGATTTTTCCCGCCAATTCGCCGGTGTTTTTTTCATTAATTTTTTAAGCACTTGCTTATTTAGTGACTAATTCTATGAAATAAATTTTGAAATCCAAAAGTCTACTGCAAAACTTTTGAAGCTTTGCAATCTTTGTGAGGGTTGCAATTTCTGAGCATTGTAGAATACTTTTGACTTAATAAAATATGGAGATTATGTGATTAGAACTAAAATATGGATAGGCAGAGTTATACAAGAGCTCAAAAATTATGAATGAGTGAATGAATGAGTGAGATCACGAGTGAAATGATTAGTAACATCATAAGTGGATTCAGGGGTTAGTTTATAATTTTAAGATTTCTTAAATTCATGAGTGATTAAGTGAGAAGGCGAGAGAAGTACGTCAGGCAAGAGAAATGATGTGCGAGATTGGCATCCTCAGAGGTCACAGCAGTTTTGAGGTCTGTGCCCCCACACGCCATCACCGATAATGCAAGGCCGATGTTCCATCACTGACATCGAGAAACTTTAGTCGCAAACATCCTAAAGAATCGATAAACCAATGATGACTCGAATTATGGCGCTTAGCTTTTGAATGCTGTGAGAGAGCTGCAAGCGTACAGTAAGTGACTGCAGCTATTAATTGACTTTTATGATAAGTTAAATACGCAAATATTGTTTTGATGCTTTGAATTGCAAGCACTTTGAGATAGCAGCCCTGCTCCAATTATTTGAGTTAAAGATTCCAAAAGTGGAGGGTTCAGAAGGCTCAGAGGGAATTAGTTATTTCGATAATTCTCTCAGTAAAAATCATCAAAATCAAGCACTGTTGAGCCCCCAACCAAATGAGCGATTCCGCATGAGCCCCTGACCAAATGAGCGATTCCACATAAGCTCCCGACCAAATGAGCGATTCCGCATGAGCCCCTGACCAAATGAGCGATTCCACATAAGCTCCCGACCAAATGAGCGATTCCACATGAGCCCCCGACCAAATGAGCGATTTCACACGAGGTTTTTTTGAATTACTGTTTACAGCGGTTGCACTTTCCATGAAAAGAGACTTTCTCAGATCACAAATAGCTGCCGATGAAACCAGGATCCCACAACATAATATGAGTCTTTGAGCGCAATTTTACTATACGGGTGTCTATTCAGATTAATTATTCCCCTGTGGAGCCGCCTACTCAATAGCCTCATTGTTGGGGAAAAATCGTTTGCTAATCTGATTTTCTAATTCCATTATTGTCTTGCCAACCATCCAAATTTTCTGAGTGAATGGCGCATTCGGTGTGTGTGCATTATTGTAATCCGCATGGATTCACCTCCCGATCGTTTCAGCGATTCCTGAGCGCAGTCCCGGAACACTGTAGAATCAATTGTTACGCACACTAGTGCAGCGGCGGGATGCCGTCAGCTGAATACGGGGATGCCGCTAGCGCACAGCATCAAAATTCTCGTGAAAGCAGAGTTTCAGCTGTTTTAGTCAAGCTAGAAGGGGACATTTTTCAGTTTCGCGAATTTTTATTTTCGAGGCTGCAACGCAAACACTTATCAGGTTGCAAACAATCCGTATGGATATTAGATGCTCCTCCTAACTCCGTATGGGTATGAGATGCCCCTCCTAACTCCGCATGGATGTGAGATACCCCGCCCAGATCTACATGGATATGAGATACCCCACCTAAATCCGTATGGATATGGGATACCCCTCCCAGATCCGCATGGATATGAGATACCCTTCCTATCTCCGTATGGATATGAGATACCCCTCCTAGATCGGTATGGATATGAGATACCCCTCCTATCTCCGTATGGATATGAGATACCCCTCCTAATTCCGTATGGATACGAGATACCCCTCCTAACTCCGTATGGATATGAGATACCCCTCCCAGATCTGCATAGATATGAGATACCCCTCCTAAATCCGTATGGATATGAGATACATGTACCCCTCTTAGATCCGCATGGATATGAGATACCCCTCCTAACTCCATATGGATATGAGATACCCCTCCCAGATCCGCATGGACATGAGATACCCCTCCCAGATCCGCATGGATATGAGATACCCTTCCTAATTCCGTATGGATATGAGATACATGTACCCCTCCCAGATCCGCATCGATATGAGATACCCTTCCTAATTCCGTATGGATATGAGATACATGTACCCCTCCCAGATCCGCATCGATATGAGATACCCCTCCTAACTCCGTATGGATATGAGATGCCCCTCCCAGATCCGCATGGATATGAGATACCCCTCCCAGATCCTCATGGATATGAGATGCCCCTCCCAGATCCGCATGGATATGAGATGCCCCTCCCAGATCCTCATGGATATGAGATGCCCCTCCCAGATCCTCATGGATATGAGATACCCCTCCTAACTCCATATGGATATGAGATACCCCTCCCAGATCCGCATGGACATGAGATACCCCTCCCAGATCCGCATGGATATGAGATACCCTTCCTAATTCCGTATGGATATGAGATACATGTACCCCTCCCAGATCCGCATCGATATGAGATACAATATGAGATGCCCCTCCCAGATCCTCATGGATATGAGATGCCCCTCCCAGATCCTCATGGATATGAGATGCCCCTCCCAGATCCGCATGGACATGGGACTCAAGGCCTATAGAATTGGTTGAAATGACTGTCCTATTGACTCACTACAATCATAATTTAGTTCGCCAGAATTATTTACGTTTCCACTGTATTATTTCAGTCGGAGAGGGTCACATCACAGAGTTGGAACGGGGCTGGGAAATCCGACGGCAACTGCTCGCAGTCGAATAATTTGCAGATCTATTTGCTAGGAATGGGGATTGGCAAAAAAAGCATCGCTACTGCTAGTTAGAATCTTGGTTAATTGCAATCGCGTTGTTTTTGCCCAAGCTCGATTTTCAGCGATTCAGGTAGGCCGCTCAGCTCAGCAGCAGGCTCAGCTTGTCGTCAATGCCCTTCAATCGGTTTTCAATTGTTGAAGTTGACGATCGCTTGGTCTGACGTTCGCTGCGTTGATCTTTGTGCTCCGCGGAGGTCCGCTTGCCAAACCTTTTGGGAGAGTGGGAGATTGGGCGGATGTCCAAATTAGTTGCTATGCTGGTTTTAAAAAAAATTTTAGAGGCGCGTGGGTGGCAACAACTGATTGTCAACCTGTGGAATCTACCTTGGCTGAGCGCTCAGAAACAATAAAAGCAGCTTTTTTATTCCGACGCAGGCAGCCAGCTCTCCCGTGACTCCATCAACGGGTGAGAGTGAGAATGAACACGAGGAGCCGGCATGCCGGGCGAAGCGGTGGACTTGAGCCCCCCCCCCCAGTCCCCAATAAATCCAATAAGCACCAAGCCGAGCTAATTAGGAAAGTAGAGCAACTGGCAAACTCGGTTTGCTCTTGCGCTAGTTGAATTAGAATGTCTGAGACTATTCAAAACGGAAAATCTCTTGAAACTCTCTGGGTACGAGACAATTCAATATGGATGCGAATAGAGTGCGGGGCAATTCAATGTGGATGCGAATAGAGTGCGGGGCAATTCAATGTGGATACGAATAGAGTGCGGGGCAATTCAATGTGGATGCGAATAGAGTGTGGGGCAATTCAATGTGGATACGAATAGAGTGCGGGGCAATTCAATGTGGATGCGAATATAGTGCGGGGCAATTCAATGTGGATACGAATAGAGTGTGGGGCAATTCAATGTGGATGCGAATAGAGTGTGGGGCAATTCAATGTGGATACGAATATAGTGCGGGGCAATTCAATGTGGATGCGAATATAGTGCGGGGCAATTCAATGTGGATGCGAATATAGTGCGGGGCAATTCAATGTGGATGCGAATAGACCGAGGGGCAATTCGGGACAATTCGATGTGGATACCAGAGAAGATAAAGAGAAGAGAATTAAAATAGAATTTATAGTGGGGGAATACGAAAAAATTTGGCTACGAATAGCGCAGGATATTAATAGAGTTGGGGAGATGCATATTTTGTGAGGCTAGAATGCATTGTGAGACGCAGCCGCTTTCGCGGAAGCACAAAACGGCAGTGGGGAAGCGCAGCGCGTATTGACATTGCATGGCATCAAGCCCGAACTCGCCTCTGCCGACCAAGCAGCTTCAGATAGATCTCCAGCTGCCTCATGTAGGCGTCCAGCTGCTCGGCCGAGTTAAACCTCGGCGTCTTCAGTGCCATCTGGAACTGCCGCTTGACGGCAGCGACAGCTGCCAGGTCTCTCAGATCGTCGAGATCCTCGTCAGCTAGACGCTGTCGAAGCGGCCTGCCATCGTCGAAGTCGAACGCAGGCGCAGCGGAGGCGGCCGTGGCCGCGGCGAGTAGCACCGGCAGCAGCAGCAGCAGGGCCGCGGTCAGTGGACGGACGGTTCCCAGCTGCATCAAGCCTCGGTCTGTTGGTGAAGGCCCGGTAGAATCGTCTGCGGAAGGCGGTCACGCCGTGGGAGGGCAAGTGAGATGGCCAGCGCAGGCAGTCATATAGCGACTGGGCTGCCACCCCCGGCCCGGCCTCAGTCCTGATTGGCCCGTAGCGACTCTCAGCCAGCGTGTGATGCTCACGCTCTGTTATCGCCCACTCTTATCGCGGCCCGAAGCGCAATCACTCCGTTTGATTGCAAGCCGAACAGCTCGATCCTCTAATTTGTCTTGCCTGCGCGTTAGTCGCCACGTTTTTTGATTAATTTATTAAATTTGAATATCGCCTAATGCAAGCAATAGATAATGCGACGGCCAGCCGGACCTCGGAGCCCTGGACTATTTATTTGCTTTGATGCGAGATAACAATAAGGAAGTGCCACTTTGGTACAAGATTAGGGAGAACTACGGTTTTGATTGCATTCTAATCGCTAAAAATGCTAATTTGCGATTATAATTTAAAGCTTGCCAACATTACTGGCAAGATCCCAGCTGCTATAAATGTTTAGATTTATATTTCAAGATTTGGGTTTCAGTATTCAGTATTTGGGTTTTAGCATCATTGACGCCAGTTTTAGGAAGATTTTCAGTATTTCAGCAGCACCTGGCGCAGTTTATTCGTGATTTTCAGGCCAGCTGATGCGCTTCTTTTGACTTCAATGGCCCCCTATAATGAATTTTGTTGACCTAACATATCTCTGTCGTGGATTTTGTTAATTTCAGTGCCATTAAAATTGATGCAGAAATGTGGATTTCAAGACCACCGATATGGATTTTGTGGATTTCAATACCCCTGACCTGGAATTGGTTGATTTCAATACACCTGACCTGGATTTTGTTGATTTCAACACCCCTGACCTGGATTTTGTTGATTTCAGCGCCCCTGACCTGCAATTTGTTGATTTCAGCGCCCCTGACCTGCAATTTGTTGATTTCAGCACCCCTGACCTGCAATTTATAGATTTAGAAACCCATGACCTGGTTTTTTTATTTAAATACCCTTCAGGTGTAATTAACTTTAAATTGCCTTCGAAAAGTCAATTTGGATGAATAAATGATTTTTTAACAAATAAAAACAGGGCAAAGCAAAAATACACAGTGAAGGAGTATTTCAGACAGTGAACCGCGCTTTTGCTAATAAATTTTTAGATTCATCCGATAAGAAGTGTAAGCATCGTTGCGTCACAAAGTACTAATAATGAAGAAAATGAAAATTCCTATTACGGTAAATAAAAATACCGAGGGAGGAATTCCCATGGGCTGTGGGGATGATGAGCGACTAAAAATATAGCTATGCGCTTTGCGACTCTCGCATGCAGTTGCTATGAGACGTCACACCTTCTCCTGGTTCACTGTCCCTTCCGCTTATGTTAATCAAATTGATTTGCTGATTTTGCAAGCATAGCTAATTTTGGTAATCCCTTTAATAGCAGCACGGGAGCTCAGCCGATTTACCAAAGAAGCGCAGACGCCGTCGCTGCCCTCAAACAGCTGACGAATCAGATTGCTGCTGCTGACGTGACCAGCTCATCTCTGCTGCTTAATTAATTTGCCCAAATTGCCATCCGTTCCCGCCGGGCGGCGGGCAGTGCAGTCGGCTGGGAGCGCACCCCACAACACATACAAAATCCCCAGCTGACTTTCACTGTCTTTTGGGCGGCTTTTTCCTGCCGCGAATGATCATGCGACCGCAATTTTAATCACAGCATCTTTCAGGCCAATCGATCTATCGATCAATCAAAAACTCCGGTGTTTTTTTATTAATAATTAGCTTTGCAAACGTTTGAGGCCACTCAATCACGCAAGTTAAAAAACACAAAAATAAGGAAAACAAAAAACAAGCAGTATTAAAACTATAATGATAATGTAGGCTTTGATTATGTTTCCTTTCATAAAGCTTTTTTGTTTGAGGGCGACTTTCTTCTGGCTATTCGCAAAGCCCAGCTGGCTATTCGAAATCAAATTGGAGGAACAAATTCTGCAATAAATTTGCTTCGGGCACTGCTTAGAATCAGCAGAGAGCTAGAGAGATGAGATTTTCGATCATTTCTGCACTTTTTGTCAAATTATTGATATGTTTAGAACTCGGCTATATATCACTGGATTCAGAGCTGGCTCGTGCTAGTGAATCTATATCAAATCTTTGTTGCTTTAAACAGGCATGTTACTCTCTAATAGTATTGAGGGAAGGGGCTTCATGTCTTAAGGGGAACTTTAATTGTTTGACCTAGACAAAACTGTAACAAGCGATGTTAAACAAATGAACTAAGAAAAGAAAAGTCCTACGGACGAATATTAGCTGTATCCTTACTAAACAACAATTATGTTTTATCCCTATTATGGCACAAATTTCAGCTGACTTCCCTGAAACCCCATACTTGTTGAACTCTAACTATAGGGGGATAACGTACCTAGCTCAAGGACAAAAATTTCTCAATTTTGGAATCAAACCCAGATGGATTCATTAAATTGAAGTTTCATCGCAATTAATTTTAATGATTTCCTTTTTAATTAATATACATTAAACAGTTTTCATATTTACAAAATTCACGTTAAATGGTTTACTTTAAAGAACGATTAGAATTAATTATAGTTTTTTAAACTGATATGCGAAGACTATGTTGAGCAGTTATGATAAATTTCAATCTTGGGGTTTCCATTACAGGTGAATTTTAATACGGAGGATAAAAATTTCCTGCGAATAAATACAATAGCTTACTAACAGTAGAGTGCTAAAAATTTTGCATTCATTAAAAAATAATTAATTTTTTCGATTGAAATTCAATGAAATTCACAGCAGGGTTTTGAACAATTCGTTCAAGACAATTGATTTCACAAGACAGGTATGTTGACTGTGATCAGGTAAAAACTGGTTCTTATGCCAGGTTTGCTGGGCGAATGACAATTGAGGCTGTTTCATTTGTTCGCTCAGTCGTTCGGTCGTTCAGTCGTGCTCATTCGATTCTTTCTATATGAGAAGCGCTTTTTGCTTCTTCAGGGCGTCGAAATTAACAAGCCGTTCTAATTCAATTTCAGATTCCGAAAGTGCAATTTCTAGCTTTTTGGTCTCTAAAGATTCTTTAAAATATAGTGATTCATTGCTGTTTAAACAACAAAATATTAATATCTTAACAGCTCCTGCTTGCCATCTCAGAAGCATCATTTCTGATCTGCAAAGTGAATTTACCAAAAGCACCTAGACTTTCTGAGGAAAGTCACTACATGTAAGAATCTGAAGTTTCAATCAATGCTGCATGATAAGCGTTGCCCAATGCTTATCCAAGCAATAAAGAGCAAAGAGGTAAAAATCATTTACATTCGAAGCTAGTCGGTTCCCGCCTGCACTCTTAAGACTTAAGTCCCAGTAAATCATGAAGGAAATTCGTCAATTGATTCGGTCCAACTGACCTTAGGGGGAAATCCGTCCACTACCCATAGGGAATCGCTCCCCATCGTCGAGGACTTCCCCTCGGTTTTGGTTGTGGGGCGGGGAGGAAAATTGTAGCCCTTCAAATTTATTGCATTAAAACGCACAACTTGCGCCCGTCATTCTCAGGCAGTCCAGTGCGTCACTTGCACCACACCACCCACCTCTCCTCCGTTTATTTTCCAGCCAGTTTCCAACAATGCTTCTCGGCATTCATTCTCGCGTGGCGAAGTTGTACGCGAGTCTGCGTACATCGGCCTCAGTGTACGCGGGAGAAGTCGGTGCTGGACTGCAGCCCGAGACATTATTAGATCGCTGCAGCTACCCGGCAGCCACGCGCTTCGAGGCCTATCAAACGGCAGGGGGAAGGGTGCAATGTGGACCCTATTCTGCTGTACGTGCGCCTCTCTGTATGTCTCTCACTTCTGTCTGTCCATATCCTGCTGTGCCTTAACATTTTTATTTTCAATTTGGTTTGTACACTGCGAAAATATCGCAGTCATGGGCAGGGCCTCCCTCCCAGTGCTGCACCCAGTTGCTCTCTTGTGCACCTATTCTCGCTCTCTCTTTGACTGTATATCGCGCTCCGGTTTTTGCAATCTGCATGCGTCACGTGAGCGAGAGAGAAAGAACGGGAGGGAAGCCTAGAAAGAACGGGGGCGCTGAAATGTGCAGCCAGACAGGAAAGAGACAAGTGCAGTACTGCCGACCCACATTCTACTTGCAGCAGCCGCCGAGGCGTCCTGCTAAAAATAGATCCTGCGAGTAATAGACGGGCGTCCACGCCCCGTACAGCAGCAGAATGGCGCGCTGCTTTGCCTTTTTCGCTAGAGTCAATACTTGTACAAGCCAACACGAGTATGCGTCTAAGAAATGCTTGCAATATCGAAGCTTAACTGGGAACTCCGTCAAGCATTTCAGTTAACTGACTGTCGTATTGCTATGAAACAGTGGTCCCGTAAACAGCAAATGCAATTACCAAATTGTTTGAGCTTTTAATTTTAGCCTATTTTTTAGAGCAAATTTTTAGCCTCCCAGAATTTCATATTTAGCAATAGCTGCAAAATTCCGTTCAAATTGGCACTCAATAATTCGACCAGATTCCAGCTGCGCGGCGCATCCGAGGGCTGTGTACAGCTGCTCAGTCCTGATAGGCTGAATAGGTAGCCCCAACCCTAAATTTCCCAGCTCAAACTGGTACCAAAGCTCAGCTAGGTTAATTAAAGCAATGAGGGACAAGAACAAGGACAAGGACAAGGACAAGATCTATTCCTAAATTTTTCTTCTAGAGTCGGAGTTCGAACCCATGACCGTCCCGGTCAAGAGTCTATAGCCCAAACCAGTTGGCTACACGAGGCCACTAGTCATCTGAAAATTTCGATCCCCTCAGTTTCGTTTCTTTTCATTCGCAAAATTAATCGCGCATCAAAATATAAAAACGTACTTTCTGGATGGCTAAGCTATTTTAGTTTGACTGATTTAAACTGCTTTGTGCCACTATTCTAGTTTACCAGTGTAGCCAAATTTACAGCTAGTTCAAATACACAGAACAGGAGAATTTTAAAAACAAATTGCTACTTCAATACACATTCTAATTAGAAATTTGCCGCTTTTACCTGTTCGATTTTTATGTTGATCCTCTTTAATCACTAACAGAATCATCCTATTGTTGATCAAATAGCATTTTCTTACGTAGAAACTGATAATATCACTTTGCTTTCTGATTTTCTGTGAAACTCGGGATAGCAGATGCAGAAGAGGATGAGTCTGCGTTAACAGATAGTTAAATGCCGGCACGATCTATGACGTCAATGACGATTTGCTTTAACGCATGCAAGCTTAAATTTGAGCTACAGGTTTTTGCTTGCCATTGTTGTCTTCAACCTGCCCCCTGTAATTATTGTTGGGCGATGATGAGGGCCTATTGGAGCGGATACAAATCCCTGCGAATGGCTCCGCTTTATTTATGGCTCAGTTCCCGCGCTGTCTAGGAGGCGGGAGTCAAGAACTGGTGGAGGGATATAATTCCCATTGTGTGTAGCCGCTATACGCTTGAGCTGCGCTTCCAATTTTTTTCGCTTTCGAAAGCAGAATTTCGCCTTCAGTTGTACTCCATCGCTTTTGTCTTACATTGATTTAAATCTGCCGCCACTGACGCACGCGAATTGGCTGAGCAAACTCAGTTCATACTTTTGATAGATTGCACGCACTACGTAGAGTACGCATGTGCTAAACTGCATGCATGCAACTTGTGTATTTATGGAGAGCTTGCAAACAAATTGAGGTATCCACTCTCTCATAATAATGCCCTACTAGATTTAAAGATTTGCGATTAATTCTCTGATTCTGATTTATTGACTAATTTGGCGACTGACTCCTGTGCCACGGCTTGCACTTTATTGAGTGATTATGTCAAGAAAATTTCGAGCTATGCCTCGCATCCTAGCACCTATATGCACTGGATTTCACCTTCATTTGAAATTTTTCATCCATCTTTCACAGTACATCTTCTCCTCATATCCCAGCGAACTAAATAACTAGGGGGAGGTCTAAAAATACATAAAACCGACGGATTCGTTTGATGGATAAGTTTGAAATAAAATCCAATGGATTTATTGTTGCGTTGGCCATGCGCGTCGTAGATGATTGCAGCCTGCTTGGGCGCAAAAGTATGCCGATTTTCAACGATATACAGGTGAAACATGAGCACGAACCATCCATGCCAGCTTGTCAGACCTACTCACGCAACTATACATTGCGCTGTGTCTCTATACTTGTTTGAGAAGAGCCAAGTGCGACTGACTGATATAGCTTTGATATGCTAATTTCTATAAATAGAAATTAAAAATACTTTACCTGCTTAGCGTTGCTTGCTGAAAGCAATGTCAAAGCTGGTATGCTTTCGTACGCCCGGGCTAAACAAAGCTAAGTATCCGCATATGCTTATTACACAATCAGTTGGGTTCCTAAGTATGATTAAACAGCGCCATTGCATCATAAAAAGACCACTTTTAAATTAGTATCGTATTCGGTAGCTTGCCACTTAAGCTCATGCATTAAATTTTTTTCATTTTTAATTCGCCCGTTAGCCGCCTTCCAAATAGCAATTCGCCTTCATCGAGTTGGTCGTTTGAGTATCGGTTTTATGTAAAAAATAAAGCGTTGCGTTACTTTCTTTCTGTGACGACATTTACCATAAACTATTGCTTTTATGATAAACTGGGGCAAAAAGATGTGTTTCATGTGAGGCATGGGCTGCACCTAAAGCTTGGCTTGGCTTATTTACAGACGAAACGTATTGCAGGCTAGATTTTTCTGAAATTCTTGACATACATATGAATTCTATAGCGATGCATGTGTTCCTACAAAATCTGCGATCAAAGCTAATGTGGGGATTAGCAACTGGCTCTTCTCATGTAAGTAAAATAATTCTTCTTCAAGTATTTTAGATGCTTTTTCACGGTATTTTCGCACAAACTGCATTGAATGCGTGCTTTAATTGGAACACCTGTGTTCACGTTTCAGGATCAAATTTTGGCTTCATTAAGCTGGGAGTAGAGTTGGATCTAGAATTAGAAAGTTTAGATTCAATATTAGACAGGACCTGGCGCAGGGCAAAATTCTATTTCTAGCTGTTATTAATCTAAGGCACAGTAATGGCGGCAATTTTTTACATTTTGTTTCGCTCTTTAAGAATGCGCCTATCCAGGCTGTACATACGAAGAGCGACTAAAGTTACCAGTGGTAGCATGCACTATGTGGTGTACACAAATTTTATGTTGCCTTGCAGAACTGAGCATACAGATATTTACTGCAGATTGCTGCCACTGCCACAACCACAACTGCAAGTGTAAAATTTTAATTCTGTCTGCTTGCGTGCATTTCAGATGTAGGCCACTTACAGACTAAGCGCCTACAATTATAAGCAGTAAATTTAACTGTTGTAAGCAAAGCAACCACGATACTTCGGTGTACAAAATTAGAAATAGCAAAAGAAAAGAAGCATATCCACCTCGCATTCGTTGCTCTTCACCCCATTTTGAATAGCGTAATAGATAGACTGCCTATAGAGCAAGCTTGGGAGGGCTTCACATGTCCAACTAGAAGGGAGTTGAGGTGTGGTACTCTCCAGATCGTGTGGCATACAAAAATATTAACCACGGGGTTCTCGGGCTTCCCTCAGCTGCCCAACTTTGAATTCTAAGAGAAAACACCCTGTCCCAAACAAACTTGCACTGTTGTACATATTCAAGGATTGTACACTTAACTTTGTACACTTTGCACGGTGAGACAGACAGCTATGTACATACTCTTATCGACTTACGAGAAAAGCATTGGGTGAGAGATTTCTCAGCGCGGGGGTGAATCCTGCCTATACAGGCCACCCTTATTGGGGGCTGCCCGGCTTGCCTGCCCCCGGGGCCTTTAATTTCCTTTTGTAGCATAAATCAATACTCCGGGGTAGACCGTGTAGAGGGAAGGAATTAGCTGGGCTATCTCTCTCGCCCGTTGCTTAGTAACGTTGGCTGGCCCTCATGAATGCAGAGCTAAATACAGGGTTTTCCACTGCCTCCCTTCTCTACCCCCACTGTACAGTCTAAACTGAACTAGCCCGCGAATCTCTCTGACTGGGTAAAAAGGGGTTCTCCGCACAATATGATTTCGCTTAAATTTTCCGCGTCGCTCGGCGGTCCGCAACCCCACTAGTGTGTTAGCCTGTTCTCAATTCTCTTAGGCCGCCGTTTGCATGACTTAAATATTTAAGTGTTTCATATTGAATCAATTATATTAGATAGATTTTGTACAACAATTCATCAAAATAAAATTTATCCACTCTGTAATTCTCTATCTGCAAAGGGTAAGCAAGCAGTTTTATTTTTGTAGTAGTGCATTGCACGCTGCAACCAATAAATCTGGTCTGCTATTGCAACATTAAAATTTTATTATTAATCAATTTAAGCATAGAGAAAAACGGCACAATCATGTATTGCCAAGCCATAGGGGTTATATCGTCACGTAGATTATCGTGTATAATGAAGGGTCTAATAGGAATAGGCCAAAATTTTTCTGGCCTTATGGATTTTTCTGCATGAATTTGTGTCCAATAAATATTAATATTAATTCAATGCTTAATTATTGCAAAATTACGCATGCAAATTACACGAAAATTAACCATATACCATTTACAGATTTTCGTAAGCCGTACGCGCAAGTCGGCTTGTTAAACATCGTTGAGGTCCTCTGCTGAGGCAGATTAAAAAATGTCTTCAACTGCGCCAAGGCCATTAAAGAAGACTGTCAGGATTGAAATCAACGAAGATGGAAGCGAACAAGTACTTCGGTGTCCGTCCTCGCGGCCGTCTCTAATTCAGGATTCTAGATACGGGCGCAGCTCAGATTCTGCTAGCATTGCTTCTTTAAATAGAACTGACGTCGCTGTCAGAACTGAAGATAATACTGCCCAGATTGACGATGCTCTACTAAAAGTAGTGAGCTCAAGTTCAAGCAAAACTATTCCTATTGTTGCCAAGACGAGCCCCGCAACTACTGTGACAGTAGCTGGCGCATCAGACGCTGCAAGCTCCGTTATGGAGGTTGTTGAAGAGAATCAAGGTGTTGGCAAGCCCGCTGGCTATCCTTATAGTCCACCATCGACCAAGGGCCGACCTAGAAAGTATCCATATAAGGACGGAAAGTACAAGTGCAAATTGTGCGGCGTCAAGTGCTCTAAGCCGAGTGTGCTAGAGAAGCATATCAGAACGCATACAAACGAACGGCCTTACCCGTGCGAGACGTGCAACCTGTCCTTCAAGACCAAGAGCAACTTGTACAAGCACCTAAAGTCCAAGATGCACCGCACCCGCAATCCGGACGGCACTGTGAACGCCGAACTGCCGGCTGGCCAGCTAAACTCTAGCATGGAGCTGGAGGAAGGCGACGACAGCGACGACCAAACTCTGGACGATTCGCACAACATCGACGTCACGGGAAAAGAAGAGGACGAAGAGGAAGAGGAGATGATGGCGGAGTCTGAACGCCAACAGGCTGCTAGCGAGCTGGCCAGGCTAGGCCGGGCAAACCAGCAGGCGTCATTCGAGTCAGGCTTCGAGTCTGCCGGATCTCGCATGGCCTCGTTTGAGAGCGGCGTCACGAGACAGCACAGCTTCGATTTTCAGCAGCAGCACCAGCTGTTCTTGGACGGCGCTGGCCTCACAGCCGGCTCGCTGGCGTCCGAGGTGTCCACAGCCGGCTTCCAATTCAATTTGCGCAATCAGCAACAGCAGCAGGCTCAGCAGCTTCTTCAAATGCAGCTACAGGCTCAGCAGCAGCAACTGGAGCAGCAGCAACAGCAGCAACAACAGCAGCAACAACAACAACAACAACAACAGCAGCAGCAGCAACAGCAGCAGTCAACGGGACTGAATCTATCTAGGGAGCAGCTGAACCAGCTGGCCGAGATTTTAAAGCTGCTAACGAGCGCCTGCAACAATTCAACCGGTAGCGGAGCAGGCAGCAGCGCCGATGCCATTTCTGGCTCACAGGGAGTTAAACTGGAATCCGAGCCTCCGCCGCCTAGCATCAACTTGACGCTGAATCCGAGCTTCAGCTTGCCAATGGGTGGCGCTGCCTCTGCCGCGCCTCAGTTTGATGTCGACTCCCATAGGAGGCTTGTTAGCAGCTCCCCCGCCTTCCAGCAGCAGCAGAGCTCTGCTATCAGTTTAACTACTGCAGCTAAGCCTGTGACCTCTGCCAGCCTCTTAGAGACATTACAGCAGCAGCAGCAGCAAGCGGGCGACGTCAGCCTGCAGCTGATACAAGGATTGTCGGGATTCAAGCAGGAGCCATTTTCTACTGCTGGAGTCAGCTCGACACTAAACCTCCTTGGACGTCAGCAACAACAACAGCACCAGCAGCAGCAACATCAACAACAATCCAATCTGATCCTCTCATCTCTCGGCCTGCAACAACAGCACCAGCAGCAGCAGCAACAACAGCAACAGCAGCAGCAGCAACAGCAGCAGTCAATGACTGTTGGTGTGCTGACATTGAACCAGGCAAGCGGCAATCCGGTTCAGGTGCCAGTAAAGATTGATAGTTCGATTCTGCAACAGCTGGTGTCTGGTTCAGGCCAGCTTCAGACGCAGGGTCTCACTCTGTCGTCTGCTCTACCAGTTAGCCTTCACCAGCAGCAGCAGCAGCAGCAGCAGCCTGGCATTGTTGGCATGGGACTCCCCGTGCAGCCGGCTGATTGTGAGTTTATTAATTTTCGTGTGGTAAATGTTGAGTTTCGTAGCATTAGATGCTATTATTAAAAAAATCTTTATGCTAAATTTTTGTTCAACCAGCTATGCCACTCATCGGCGATGGTGGCGCCAGCGCGCGCAGCAGCCAGGAGATGCAGGCGGCGCAGACTATACTGGAGATGGCCGGTCGGCAGCAGCAGGCGGCCGCAGCAACTGTCGCAGGCGGCGGAAGCCTCCAGCTGTTGCTGCCGAGTGAACAGTGCCAGGTTAATCAGGGCCAAACGCTCAGCGAACAATTGCAGCAGCAGATCCAGCAGCAACAGCAGCAGAGTCAGAAGCCGCAGCAGCGCACTATTCAGATAATGCAGTCGGTCCCGCTAGACTCGAAGAGCTTGCGCATCCAAAACCTGGCACTGCCTGACGAGATCCGGCAAAGCCAGCAGCAGCTCGCGCAAACTCTGCCTGCTGGTCAGACGGCAGCTCCTGTTGGTAAGAAAGCGCGAAGTAATACAAGATAGTAAAGGTTGTAATGCTGTTTTACTCCAGCACGATAGACTATTTTCCTTTTTTGCGAGCTCTCTCCTGAGCTCTCTTGCTATTTCCCATGCTCTCCTCTCCTGTGCTCTCTTCTATCTCCCATGCTCTCCTCTCTCCTGAGCTCTCTTCTGTCTCCCACGCTCTCCCCTCTCCTGTGCTCTCTTCTATCTCCCATGCTCTCCTCTCCTGTGCTCTCTTCTATCTCCCATGCTCTCCTCTCTCCTGTGCTCTCTTCTATCTCCCATGCTCTCCTCTCTCCTGTGCACTCTTCTATCTCCCATGCTCTCCTCTCTCCTGTGCTCTCTTCTATCTCCCATGCTCTCCTCTCTCCTGTGCTCTCTTCTATCTCCCATGCTCTCCTCTCCTGTGCTCTCTTCTATCTCCCATGCTCTCCTCTCTCCTGTGCTCTCTTCTATCTCCCATGCTCTCCTCTCTCCTGTGCTCTCTTCTATCTCCCACGCTCTTCCCTCTCCTGAGCTCTCTTGCTATCTCCCATGCTCTCCTCTCCTGTGCTATCTTCTATCTCCCATGCTCTCCTCTCCTGTGCTCTCTTCTATCTCCCATGCTCTCCTCTCTCCTGTGCTCTCTTCTATCTCCCATGCTCTCCTCTCTCCTGTGCACTCTTCTATCTCCCATGCTCTCCTCTCTCCTGTGCTCTCTTCTGTCTCCCATGGCCTGGAAAGACCCCGACAAGATGCGTAACGAAAATATTGAGTTTTAATAATCTGATAAATTGACGTTTCAACCTCCGCAACAGGCGAGGGAAGCTTCGTCGCCCCCCGGTCCACGGTGTCCAAGCCTTTGCTGCTGTCTAAGTCTCTCGATTTGGCCTCCGATGATGGCGCCGCTTCCAGCGGCAGCGGTCAGCAGAAGCGCAAGCCGCCAAAGCTGGAGTTGCTAGGCAAGAGCAGCTCGGTGGACTTGGAGTCACCGCCGCCCTATGGCCAGTTCAGGCAGGCGCTCAGCTTGGATAGCGACCGGCCAACTCAAGGCGGAGTGAAGGCCATTCTCAAGAGTCACATACTGAAGCGGTCGCTGAGCACGGATAAGCAGCCAGAGGAGGAGGCTGGCACCGGTGGCAGCGCGTCGGCCGCTGTGACGGTGAAGAAGCAGCGCACAGATTCTGGTGAGCCGCAGCAACACCAAGCCAGTCTGCGCTGCACCACCAAGGAGACCTACTGCTGCGCCACTGCCAGCCTGTCTTCGCCAGCTGTTGTGCCAAGCAGCGGCATCAGCGTTGTCGGCCTGGTGGACCTGCCGCGCACGTTGCAGCAGCCGCAGTCGGCGGCGCACAGCCTAATTGCCACCCTGCCGACATCCGCCACTTCGTCCGCGTCCCCGGCAGCCGCTTCCGCCGCATCAGCTGGCGCCGTCGTGTCGAAGTCGCACGCCGAGGTGCGCATCTTCAAAGGCGGCCTGCTGTCGCCAAACGAAGACGAAGTGTACGTGAGGGGCCGCGGCCGGGGCAAATACAAGTGCGAGCTGTGCGGCATTCGCTGCACGAAGCCCAGCATGCTGCGCAAGCACATCAGGACGCACGCCGAGATTCGGCCATTCCTGTGCCGTCACTGCAAATTCTCTTTCAAGACCAAGGGCAACCTGACCAAGCACATGAAGTCCAAGCAGCACATGGTGCGTACTTTGGCTACTGCTGGCTTTGAACACCAGTCAAATAATCACTGTAGGCTAGAAAATAAAGAGCACAGAGACTTCTATTTTCCTGCAGTCGCAATGGAGCTAGTGCAGTTGCAGATCTCTGCACCCTGACTGAATAGCCACTTTGAATCTAAGAATTAATTAACAAGACTTAATCAGCCAGGAACGTGTTGCTAGACGCGATTGCCGATGCAGAGATACGCTCGTAGAGTGCAACGAGATGTTTGACTCTAGATTGCAAGTGTTCAGGGTCAGGCGTTCGGTGTCCGGGTTCCCGGATGCGACCTTTATTGACGAGACGTTGGGCAGACTAAAAATAACTCTAGAAATTAATCTGGCGGATTTACTTATCAATGCCCCCTGCCCGCATGCAGTCGAGTACATAATTTATTAAGGGGAAAAATATTAAATTTGCTGGGCTCGCTAATATCCTCATCTGTGCGGAATAGTTAGTAGTTATTGCAGGTCGCCAAATTTTAAGGATGCGGTGCCATGACGGACACAAAGATCACTTAATATGACTATCAGTTTAGGCGATCAAATGACGATGACGATCAGTATGGGATAAAGGATCGGGATGGGATCAAGGATCGGTAGAGGCAGCCAATTGTCAAGCTCACTAATTAAACCGGTATTCCGCATGGCAACACAGGTCCGCTGCCTCAACCTCGGCATGTCTAAGGACGCTGTGCCCACGGAGATTGAAGAGAACAGCCAAGTAGATCAGGCGGCATTGAAGGCGCAGCAGAAGCTGATCAAGGAGGGCCGGCTAAACGAAGAGGACCTAGACGACGACGAGGGCGAGCCAGACGATTCCGGAGACGACGAAGAGGCTTCGACCGCAGAAGCGGCAACGGACGACAGCGCGGAGACGTCTGCCAAGCACATCGTGTCCACCTACAATAAGTCGCTGAAAGACAAGGTGCAGCAGAACCTCAACCAGATCTCCGCGGCTGAACGGCGTCGCTTAGAAGAGAAGTCGGCCGGCGGGAACCCCGGCAGCCCGACCACGCTGATCTCCCATCTGAACAAATCCACGCAGGATATGAAGAAGCTGCTGGACTCCACCACGGCGGCGCCCGTCGCCACTAGCGAGGCAGCCGAGTCAACTGGCCTCGTGCCGCCCAACGTCAACGTGTCGCTGCTGGTGCAGGAGCGGCCGCTGAACCTCAGCTCAGGTCTGTTCGGCTGGTTATGGAGGGTTCAGTAGCCTTCTGGGTGATGATGGAGGGTTCAGTAGCCTTCTGGGTGATGATAGAGGGTTCAGTAGCCTTCTGGGTGATGATGGAGGGTTCAGTAGCCTTCTGGGTGATGATGGAGGGTTCAGTAGCCTTCTGGGTGATGATGGAGGGTTCAGTAGCCTATAGACATGCAGGATATGTAGGGTTTTTAGGTCCGCAGCAGCAGTTAGGCATCCTCAAAAATGCAACTTGCCTTGCCGCCCTCTCCGCTATGCAGGCAAAACGCAACTGCAGTTGCAGCCAGCAGACAAAGCCGCAGCCTCGGCCGCCTCCGCCATACCGGAGAAGTTAAAAAAGATGCGTTTTGACGAAGGGGCAGCAGCCAACGGGACCGGAGCCTCACCGACTGGCGATGGGACAGCCTCCAAGCCCAGCGCCGCAGCCGCTTCCTCTCTAAACGAGGCGGACGAAGACGATAGCGAGGCCTGCGACGCGGCTTCCGACCCGATGGCCAGCCTGCAGAATGACCGCCCCGCCCACGCCAGCAGCAGCCTGGCCGACACTTCGTCCAGCGTCGGCGGCGAGGCTGCCAAAGTCGCCGCAGCTGCAGCCGCCGCCGCCACTGCGGCCGCAACCGCGGCAGCTGCAGTCTCAGCCGCCTCGTCCACCGCCGGCCGGCCGCAGTGCCCCGAGTGCAAGTGCAGCTTCGACCAGCCCGGTCAGCTCTCGCTGCACCTCAAAACTCACCAGTTTGCCAGCGACGCTGGCGCCCTGGCTGCCGAGGTGGCCACCGCGTCGGTTGCTGACTCGGCCGCCTCCGGCATCGGCGACATCAGCGACAATCCGCGCCCGTTCGCCTGCCAGATTTGCCCGCGCAACTTCCGGGTGCCAGGCCACCTCACTAAGCACTTCCGCTCCAAGCAGCACGCCAAGGGCCTGCTGACTGCCGGCAAGCTGACGGAGGCCGCCTACCAGGCTATCGAGGCCGGCCGGATCAGCCTGACCGACGTGGTTGACCAGGAGACCGGCGAGGTTGTCGCCGACCCTGCAGTTTCCGCAGCCCCGACTCTGGCTCCGCCAGCTATTGCTGCCGTTGTGCCAGCCGCGGTGGCTGCGGCGGCGGCGGCTCGATCAATAGACCTGGACGATTCGGACCAGGAGTCGGACAGCCAGCAGCAGCAGCAGCTGGCGAGGCCGCAGCCCGCCAGTAAGTGAGCGCCAAGGTCGGAGAGAAATCCGAATCTGTGTTGTCAATGGGGTCAATTAACACAGAGCGTCAAGTCTGCCATAAGCTCCATCTCTCTTATCCATCTGCAACGGAATGTCCCTTGGCCCTGTCCCGATACACTTGTAAAATCTATGATTTTGCCTAGTTGCATTCGATTTGCTTTCCGGCGCGTGCCTTGCTATTGCGCTTTAGCTGTTTGTTCATTAGCTATAGTAGGCAGTCAGCCATTTGCGTCGCAATGCTCCGCACATGCCACTTTTCAAGTTCCTGGCCAACCGGTCTTTGTTTTTGTTCCTAGGTCTTTGTTTTTTTGGTATATAAGGCAACCGAATTCTAATCTGGATGAAACTACGTTATTTTTCCGCTGTCTGGCTGCTTTCTTAAAACTAATCCGCCCGCCCCCGTCCGAATGTGCCTCCTCAACAAACATATTTAATGGCATAGGAAATTTATGTATTTATTAGTGGTAAAACTCGCGTTACATTCTCGCGCCCTTGGCCTGCATTGGGCCACAGTAAGTTACTGTCTGCACTGTTTTCGCATACCCCAGACTCCGCAACCTGCACACCGTTTTCAAGCGTTGACATTAGCATTATTATTATTATTATCGGTGTAAAATATGCTTCGACATTGCCACTAGCCGGCCAACACTATTAATCGTCGCTGTTATTTATTGCATATTTTCTAATTATAAAACGTAGACACGAATATTTTTCCGGCAGCTTTGATTAAACTGTTACCTGTCATCTGTCACCGGGCACCGTCACCGCGGGCCCGGATTATCCTTATCCAGTTCATCCAGCCGCGGCTCAATCCGCTTTTAATACAGAAGGAGGCTCTGCAGACTGGATGTAGCGTTCTTTTCATTTAATAATTATGTCTGTAATAATAAACCCGTTTGCTCTAAGTAGTAGAGAAGCTGGCTCCCCATGTCAGCAGCGCCACTTTGTACTGCGTTCGGAGAAATTCATTTGCAACTACTTACTAGTTGTTAAATACAGATTGAAAAATACTGTATCAAGACAGTGAAAAATAGCTTCACTGCTCAGGAGGCCTACCTTTGGTTAATCGGTTCAGTGACGCAATTCATACTTTTTGGTTTCTTACTGGTCACCGTTGCGTTACACTTTATGGGCGTCTACAAACACAAGTTCATCAGCTTAACGTTAATTCAATGAAATAATAAAACTGAACAGAACAAAGACTCATCGACGGTTAAGTTTGGGTAGAACTGCGGGTTTAGAAAAGCGTTATTTCTCTCTATGGCTGCTTATATGTAGAGTGAGTGCAACGCTAACATGCATTATTAATTGGTGTACTTGTCAGACTGGTAGGCGCATGTACGGCTTAAAAATAAATTATTTAGGTTGTTACTAAAATGTTGATTGAAAGGGAAAAATCATTAGCTACTGTTGAGTAGTAAGTTGTTCGTCGCCAGGCAGATTAAAACATAAATACTGCAGAGCCGCAAAAACAATAATGGCAGCGTGTGACACGAAAAAACAAACAAAAAGTAACAAAATATTGCCGTTTAGTCTAATTTCTCAACTTTAAAGCTTGGTTAGTTAAATTGCTTTTAGTACAGGCTGAAATATAGGATTGCTACGAAAAAAAACTAAAGGCAACAAAAATAAATACTTTCAGCTGGAAACTACAGCTAATAATAATAGTGTGACTACACCGAAAGAAAACTAATACGATTTGCTTGAAAAGCCAGTGAAAAATAGACACTTTTGGGCGCCATTGGCGAAAATATAAGCTAACCTTCTAAAATTGAAGCCAACCGACTATTGTTAGTAGATTAAAAAAATAAACTAAAGAAAACAAAAAATATTTTATTGGGGAAAAATTGAGGAGATTTTTTTCATACTGGCACTTTGCTACCATCCGATTCTGAGATTTCCATTTCAAAATTCAAATTGGCGCCAAAAAAGCTGATTAGAGAAAATGAGCATCTTTGGCGCGAACTTAAATTTAGATCTATAAAGCTGCACCTTAGTAGACAAAGCAGACCAGCTAACAGAGCGTGGGTGCGCACCGCAAAAACATTAATTAAAACAATCCGTTTAGTGCCATTTAACGAGATATAAAATAATTGAATCTTCAATCGAAGAAGGAAACGATGTTGGGCGCCCCGATGTAGGAGCTGGCCGCCTGCTCGGCCACCTGCACAATGCGCAGCGTGTTGGTGAATCCGGCGCCGGCCTTCCAGCCGGTCACAATCACCACAAAGTCGCCCACATTGATGAATTCACGTTTGCGCCCGTAGTCAATGGCAAAGTCGATGCGCTTGTCCATGTCCTCGGTCCACTGCTCGCAGCGGGGGGCTGCGCATTTGACAATTGGGGGTTTCGGCTGCTAGCATTGGCATTTATCTGGCAACACGATCTTAAAATAGAATTCTATAGAATCGGCAATAAAATTAACTATAACAATAATCGTCTGTAGACTAACTTAAAAATTGCCAAAATATTCTACCTGAAATCAGCCTTCAGCTTTTCTAAGAATCGTACTAATTAATACACCTTGAGAATCGGTTCTATCACGCCTCGAGAATCGGTTCTATCACGCCTCGAGAATCGGTTCTATCACGACTCAAGAATCGGTTCAATCACGACTCAAGAATCGGTTCAATCACGACTCAAGAATCGGTTCTATCACGACTCAAGAATCGGTTCAATCACGACTCAAGAATCGGTTCAATCACGACTCAAGAATCGGTTCAATCACGACTCAAGAATCGGTTCTAATCACGACTCAAGAATCGGTTCAATCACGACTCAAGAATCGGTTCTATCACGACTCAAGAATCGGTTCAATCACGACTCAAGAATCGGTTCAATCACTACTCAAGAATCGGTTCAATCACTACTCAAGAATCGGTTCAATCACGACTCAAGAATCGATTCAATCACGACTCAAGAATCGGTTCTATCACGACTCAAGAATCGGTTCAATCACGACTCAAGAATCGGTTCAATCACGACTCAAGAATCGGTTCTATCACGACTCAAGAATCGGTTCAATCACGACTCAAGAATCGGTTCAATCACGACTCAAGAATCGGTTCTATCACGACTCAAGAATCGGTTCTAATCACGACTCAAGAATCGGTTCAATCACGACTCAAGAATCGGTTCTATCACGACTCAAGAATCGGTTCAATCACGACTTAAGAATCGGTTCTATCACGACTCGAGAATCGGTTCAATCACGACTCAAGAATCGGTTCAATCACGACTCGAGAATCGGTTCAATCACGACTCGAGAATCGGTTCAATCACGACTCGAGAATCGGTTCAATCACGACTCAAGAATCGGTTCTATCACGACTCGAGAATCGGTTCAATCACGACTCGAGAATCGGTTCAATCACGACTCGAGAATCGGTTCAATCACGACTCGAGAATCGGTTCAATCACGACTCAAGAATCGGTTCTATCACGACTCGAGAATCGGTTCAATCACGACTCAAGAATCGGTTCTATCACGCTTTGAGAATCGGTTCAATCACGACTCGAGAATCGGTTCAATCACGACTCAAGAATCGGTTCTATCACGCTTTGAGAATCGGTTCAATCACGACTCGAGAATCGGTTCAATCACGACTCGAGAATCGGTTCTATCACGCCCTGTCAATCGGTTCTATCACGCCCTGTGAATCGGTTCTATCACGCCTTGTGAATCGATTATATCACGCTTTGTGAATCAATTCTATCACGCCTTGAGAATCGGTTCTATCACACATTGTGAATCAGTTCTATTTTGCCTTCTATTATGCCGTTTAAAGATCAAAGGCTACCCTATGCTTGCTAAATATCGCTGAATAATAAAAAAGGACCCAAGCCATACATTTAAGGTGTAGGCAAAACTTACCATCGTAAAACAGCGGATGCAGACCGCGGAACAGGTGAGCCTGGCAGCAGGTCTGGGCCAGGCGGCTCACGGTCAGGATGGGACAGCGGGGCCGGTGCCTGGAAATCAGGCTGGCCGACCGGCCGGTGGTCGTGATGACGATAATGGCGGCGGCGCGGCAGCGGTTGGCGGCCTCGCTGGCGGCGATAGCCGTGGTGTGGGTGATGTCAGTCGGCTCAAGCAGCTCGGCCTTGAGGTCCTCGAATAGTTGGCTAGAGAACATGGCCGATTCGGCCTCGCGGCACACCTGGTGCATGGTCTTGACGGCCTCCAGCGGGTAGGAGCCCTTGGCCGTCTCGCCTGACAGCATGACGCAATCGGCGCCGTCAAGCACAGCGTTGGCCACGTCGGAGATCTCGGCGCGGGTTGGGCGCGGCTTGGTGATCATGGACTCGAGCATCTGCGTGGCGCAGATCACCGGCTTGCCAGCGCGGTTGCACCTGGTGTGTCAGTTTATTTAATAAACTTGCTTTGATACTCGATTTTATACTTAACTGATCAGAATCAATTGACCGGAAACATTACCTGCCAATCATCATCTTCTGCGCCAGGAAGACCTTCTCAGGCGGGATCTCAATGCCCAGATCGCCTCTAGCCACCATGATACCGTCGGCGGCCTCCATGATTTCGTCGAATCGGCGAACGCCCTCGTGGTTTTCAATCTTGGCGATTATCTTGATGTTCTTGCCTTCCTCGCCGAGAATGTGCTTGATCTCCCTGACCGTTCAGGTGGGATTAACACTGATGGGCTTGGAGCATAAGGTGCAATTAGGTATGGGATTATGGGCAGGATGGGATTATGGGCAGGATGGGATCATTGAGCAGGATGGGATTATGGGCAGGATGGATCATTGAGCAGGATGGAAATAAACTAATCACTTAATAACTAAGAAAAATAATAGGAAATAAATAATATATTCTAAAATACAGGATGGAAGAAAATAGGATAACTAGACAGGGCGGTATGTCAAACGGATGATATAGAAGTATCGCTCAGAAGGGTATCAAACAGGAAATCGGCATGCATTGAGTAAACCAGCGCACCTGATGGCGTCAGCATTGCGAATGAAGGAGGCAAAGACGATGTCCAGGCCCATCTCTACAGCGAAGCGCAGGTCGGCTTTGTCCTTCTCAGACACGGCCGGCAGGTCGACGGGCGCGCCGGGCAAATTGACGCCCTTCTTCGAGCCGAGGTTGCCGCCGTTCTCAACCTCGCACAGTAGGCTGTTGTCGCGAATCTCCTTCACTAGCAGGCTGATCAAGCCGTCATCAACGAACACTCGGCCGCCTTCGCGAACCACCTGTGCAAGGAAACAGGGTGAGATCACTAAAAGCAGTAGATAACCAATAATAAACAATAAATAGCACCAGGGCATAATAAGCACAAATTTCGATTTACTAAGCCCAATGGTGATTTTGATCTTTTGATCCTTGATTTTCCCTAAGCAATGGCGCATCAACTCCTGACTTTCCAGCTTGAGAGCAGTTAAAAATTGGCTTTAAGAGACCAACCCCTCAGACTAACCTTGACAATGTTGGGATAGTCTACCCAGAGCAGCTCAGCGGAGCAGTTCTCGGCGTGCGCCGGGTCGGTAGTGACAACAATCTCGCTGCCCCGTTTCAGCTCGACCTCGGCGGTGCCGGAGCCGGCAATCAGGCCAGTGCGAATCTCTGGGCCCTTGGTGTCAAGGGCGATGGCCACTGGGCGGCTCCAGCCTTTGAACGTGTCGGCAGCCTGGCGGACCAGTTCGACAGTCTCGCGATGGTAGTCATGAGTGCCGTGCGAGAAGTTCAAGCGGGCGATGTTCATGCCGGCGGCGATCATTTTGTGCAGCACGGCCACCGACTTGCAGGCCGGCCCGATGGTGCAGATGATGCCGGTATTGCGCACATAGGCCGGGTCCAGGTCAATGTCCAGGCGGCACAGGTGCTCCAGGTGAGACCTAGCATTGCTGGCCTGCAATTGCTGCTTCTGGATGAAATAGGGATTGGCGAACGAGCCTAGGGACTCAGTGTTTGACTGCATGCTGACTCTGTTCGGTTAGGCTGCTGGATCTTTTCTAGCTGAAGATGGCTGGGTAGGCGAGGCGCTGAAAGGGAATGATTTATTTGGTCTATTAAGTTACTGCAAGTAGTGTCGATGCAATTTAATACTAATAGCCGATTCTGCAGAAATAAATTTAACTCATGAATTTTTGCAGTCACAAAGTCAAGAGGGCAAGGTATATATGCATTAGAAAATAAGGACGGCAGTTAGAGAACAGTTAGAAGACAAAAGGCGGAACAGATAAAAAAAAGTAAAGTTTAGCAGCTAGCGGAAAAGAGCAAAACGTGAAATAAAAGAAAACTGTTTGGCATTTAACAATGAAGTAAATGCAAACACCTATCACGCATTTACCAAAAAACTACTTTTAATACGAGGCTTTTAATAAGCTATAGTTGTCAAATGATGCGCTCTTCTTAGTAAGGATTGATAAAGAAATTATATACTTATTTAGGCATAATATACGCACAGAAATGATAAGCTTACAAATTTCCGGTAGGTAAACAGTAGATTTACACGGTATAGAAATACGCGAATTGTCTTCATAAAAATTGGTAAAATAAATTAGTCAGCTAAAAAGGCAAGACTAAGAATGAGTAAGAAGGCAAGGTTTCTTCATTATTTTTTCAAGGCCACAGACAAAAATTTGCATTGGCACTTCGTTTCGTACTGATTACGTATGATAAAGAGGTTTGGAATTCGATCTTATGATCCGAATGTCCTGGGTTCGAGCCCCGGCTATAGGAGACAATTCGTGCCCTCGAGCTTGAGCACTTAATCCCTTCAGCACTTACTCCACATAGCTGAGATTCGGTACAAGTGTAAGCAGGGAAAAATCTGGGTTGGTTGCTGTGGCCACCCCCAAGTCCAAGTCCATGGCTGCAGCCTGGACTGCATATCTGACCGAAAGGCCCAGGTGTCCAAATTTTATTATCTTTCATAGTGCTCAGAAAGTCTCAAAAGAAACGAAATAGAGAAGCATCGCACACATAAAAGATGCATTGCATAATTTCTGAATTATCAACAAAAATGTTACACGTTACAAATAGATACTCAGATCAAAATTGACTCAACGTACTAATGAAAAAATCAATCAAATCATATTGAAAGAAACTTTTTAAGCAAAGCAAAAATTTGAAAGCAAAAGAAGATTGGAATAGATGCAAGTAAGGCACAATTAGAGACCGCTTCAGCTTAAAAAAATGTAATTTATCCGCAATCACAAAGGCACAAACAGTTACAGCAGATAAAAACGAACACCAGTCGGAACTTGGAAAGAAACAGCTAGTATTAAACTAGACCACAAATAGAAAAACTAGACGGAGTTTAGTGGCGCCGAGAAAAGAAAACATTCAGACAAAGAAGTCAATTGACAGCTGAAATTAACAGTAGCAATACAAGGCCAGTCTGTTTCATTTTACTGAACAGCGCACAAAACTAATCAGCTGCGTCCTTGAAACACAGTGTTTCCATGCTGAAATATATGGGGTTCCCCACTGTCAAAACGAGGGATTCACCTCAAAATACGGGGTTTCCTCGCTTTCAAATCGGGATATTGCGATTGAAATACAAGGTTTACTTAACAGCGTTACTTACGGGGTAGATTCCCTAATGTAACAGGATTCCTACAGGAAAACACTGAGTTTTTTTAACTATAAATAGCACAAGCAATCAATCCAAGTCAAATGGCAGCTGCTGCGGCTCCAGGATCGGCGTTTTGTAATTTGGCGTTACGGATGGCGACCTTGGCGCTTTGGCGCCTCCGGCACGACTGGGACTTCGATGGCTACGCGGCGAGTGAGAGGGCCGGGATTCCGGCGAGCTGGGAGGCGACAGGCACACAATTGGCGTAGGCGAGCGGTGCCGGCTACTGCTGCGGGCGCGTTGCATCGCATTGGCATTGATTTGCACTCTTTCGTCAATGGCTCGCTGAGCTTTAGAGACGGTGCTGCGGAAAACTTCTATGTACCTGAAGGTAGGGTGCGGCGTGGCTGACATCGTGAAGAAAAACAACACAGAAAGCCACGCATACATTCACTCAACAAGTCCTCACCTATCGCCAATGTAGTCCCGATGCCGAGCTAGGGCCTGCGGCATGAGCCTGGGCGAGGCAAACTGGACATAGGCTTCGCCGGTGCACCGGCCATTAGCCTCCCGCAGTATGGCAATGCCATTTTTAGCTATTTGCAGGCCACTAAAGAATCGCACTATCTCGGCCTTGGCGCATTCGTACGGCAGGCCGCGCAAGTATACGACGCAGTTTTCAAGACTGCTTGACGGCTTACTGCCAACGCTTCGGCGGCTGGTTCGACTTTTGCTGCTACTTCTACTAGCGTTGCTGCTGCTTCTACTGCTGCTACTGCTGCTGCTACTGCTGACAGCATCGCCTCCCCGCTGCTGGCATCTGGGCAGCTTGCGCGGCATTGAATTATGCAACGAGGCATAGTAAATAGCATCTTCAGCTTCGGCACGCGAGCATTTGTAGATCTCAATGTAGCGCCGGCCCATGTACTGCCGGTTGCGAGCCAAGGCGCGTTCGACTTCCCGTTTGGACTGGCACTCGACGTAGCAATCACCCGTGACACCGCCGCGCTTATTGCGCACAAACCGGATGCTGCGCAGGCCGTCACGCAGGATTACGCCTCTTAGAAAGGCGCTAACATCGCGCGTACTGGCCTCGAAGGGCATGCCGCGCAGGCAGACAAATCGGCTATCATCCTTGCTGCTAGCTCTGGCGCTGCGACTTCGGCTGCGGCTTGTTCGCCCACTGCGCTGACGTCGATGATCTGATGCTAACATGCGATGGATGGCTGCGGGAGACTTTTAAAATAGGATAATTTAGCTCAAATTATAGTTCATATCTGCATTTAAATTGAAGGGTTTATATAAAATTTCTAAAATCTGCATCACAGAAGGTACCATCGCACATTTGGATTGTGAAATCTCGAAAGCATGCAGTTCCAAATTCACCTTCCAAAACCTTATCATTAAAAATGTACCCCCTGCTTTTATATATACTTTTAATTTTTAATACTAGCAATAAATCTGAATCCTAAACACTTGCTCCTAAATCTGTCTAAACCTGTCTTTTTAAGTGCCTAAGCTATAAATTTTTTCTGAAAAGTGGGTAACTCCAACAGTTGTGCCCTCACCAGTTCTGATATCCCAAAAATTTTTAAATATATTCTATATAAGTGGATCTATTGAACTAATTTCTAGAACCAAAAAATACAAGAATCACTTTTTGTGCTAGTAAAATGGTTTTTATGATAGGAATTAGATGCATGGCTACTATTGGCTGATAACTGATAGTTGGCACTTGTCAGCTAGTAGGTGTTGGCTTGCAGTTTTAAGCTGGCAGTTGTCTAACTAGCAACTAAAGTGGACCCATAACCTAATTTATAGCCTATGGCATTACCATATCTCATAGTGCAGCATAAAGATTAGGTCCAAGTACCAACATGAATTTAGGTATAACCATTTAGTTCCAAAGGGCTAAAGGGGTTGCAATACCTAACCTAAATTTCCTAAAGCTCATTAATTAATTAAAGCTCATATTTGTATTTTGTTGCTAGGTAGACTTAAGTAGTTTAAGATTAGGTACCTTACCTAAGAAACAAAACGATGTCAATTAGTAGAGGCTAAAAATTAATTTTATATTTATATTTACAGTTATTTACTTTATTCATTAAACTCAAAACTCTTTGTAAAGCTTATATTATAGCAAAAAATTATAATTAAAAGCAAAAGCAATTACAAGCAAATAAATAAGCTTTTCAAAGCTATAATTCGAGTGAATATAGTTGCTTATTAAGGTGGCCACATGTTTATAATGTAAAAGTTAATCTAGAAATTAAGTAAAAAACAATATACACTATGCACCAAAAAATGGATACCCCTTTTAAAAAGCAGCCTTTTTGAAAATTTTTCAACCACATGGTCACATGACTAACGAAGTAAACAACAAATCAAAACAGAGAGGAAGCAAAGGAGTAGTGAAAATCATCTCGGCCAGTCACCCCACCACCCACCCACCCTATCCACCAAAAGCCAGCCCGCCTCTTGAATTGAAGTGTGCAAATTGAGACAGGGCAAGAGGGTATCCATTTTTTTGGTGCATAGTGTATAACATAACTTTACAACAACAACAACAACAACAAAATACGCGCCCCAGAGTCGCAAAAGCGCAATAGTGAGAGGCACGTCAGATGGCGCGTCTCAGGGCCAGCGCGCGGACAAAGTCCGGGCCATTGGCGGTGTCGGGCGCTCCGGCGTCGCTCAGAATGCAGTCCACGTACCTCCGGGTCCGGGCTTGGCCTCGCCTGAGCGGACCCTGCGTGGTGAGCAGCAGGACGTCCTGGACAGGCTCGGGGCAGTAGCTCTCGGCCCGGATCACGTGGCCCGCCAGCTTCAGTCTCCGCAGGCGCAGAATGGTGGACGGGCGTTGCAGCTGGGCCCTCTGATACAGGGCATCGGTCCCGACGCTCTCGTCAGCTTGGAAGGCTGCACGGAGCAACCCCGAGTGCGCCGAGTCCAGCTGCCGCTCCAGCGTTGCCGTCAGCGTCCACGTCTCGGCGTTGTACAGCAGGACGGTCTCGACCACCGCCTGCCATAGCCGAGCTCTCTGGCGGTCGGGCAGCGCCTTGGACTGGAGAACGGCTCGTATCGACCGGTAGGCCGCCCACGCAAGTCCTCTGCGCCGCCGGATGTCCTCTTCAACGGAGGGCACCAGGCCGCCGAGGTAGGTGAAACGCTGGCAGCGTGCGAGCGTGGTCGGCTGCCCGTCTGCGCCGCGGCATGTCAGCTCCGCTGGGAGATCGGCCGGCACGGTCAGCACCTCAGTCTTCAGCGTGTTGACGACTAGACCGACGCTTGACGCTACCTCGACCAGCCTGTCAATCTGGCGCTGTGCAGCTTCAACAGACGAGGACAGGAGGGCGAGGTCGTCGGCGTAGCCCAGCACGCTCAGGCGCTTCTCGTTGTGGCGACGGCCGATGCGTCTGCGCAGCAAGAAGCCGTCGTCGGCTGAGGGGAGGGCGGTCCGGAGCACCCAGTCCAGGAGGAGCACGAAAAGGAACGGCGCTAACGTGTCCCCTTGTAGGACTCCTGATGAGGTGTCGAACAAGTCCGACAGGCCGTCCGCCGTCACAACAGCTGCGCGCGTGTCGCGATACAGCGACATGATGGCGTCAACCAGCTGCTGCGGGACCCGATAAGCTCTCAGGACGAATGGGAGCGCGGCTCTCAAAACCGAGTCGAACGCCTTTCGAAAATCAATGAAGACGATGATCAGCGTCAACTGGCGAGTGCGCGCCTCCTCGATGACACGGCGGAGTGCGAGGATCTGGGTCACTGTACCGCGGCGGGGGCGGAAGCCATTCTGCTCGTACCGCAGGAACGGATCCAGCACGGACTGCAGGCGGTCGAGGAGCAGTCGGTTAAACAGCTTCGCGGTGCAGGACATCAGCGAGATCCCGCGGTGGTCTTCTTTCCGCGTAGTCCCGGCCTTTTTCGGGATCGGCACGATGTGCGAGACCGTCCACTCGGGGGGCGCTGGGGCGCCGGCAAGCACGCGGTTCATGACGCCTGTGACTTGGGAAGCCACACAGCGGAGCCGCAGCGCCTCGACCGGAACCTCGTCGGGGCCGAGCGCCTTGCCACCTGGAGTTCTCCGAGCGAATTGCACAACGTCCTCCGTGGTCACTGGGCTGGTGCGAAAATCCTCCTCAGCAGGCAGCGGGGTTTCAGCCGGCAGGGCGAAACTTGCAGGCAGCGGGCGGGCGGGCGCGTTCACAATGCCGGCGAAGAAGTCGCGCAATTCATTCCTGCGCTCCTCCGGTGTGTCGCCGGCCAGATTCAGCGCCACTCGCCTCTTGCGTCCCGTCAAAGTCCGGACGGCCGTCCACACAGCGCGGCTCTTTACGTCGGGGCCAGCTGCTGCGATGGATTGGATGGCGTCGTCAACTGCAGCCTGTTGACGCTCGTCCAGGAGACGCGCGAAGTCTTCTTCCGCTTCGCGCGTGGGCCGCCGGTTTCTCCGCAGGCGCTCGATATTCTGCCGCGCCTGCCTGATGGTCGGATCGCTCTGCCAGACTGGAAGCGATCGCTGCGCCGGTCGCATCAGCGGAACCGTCTTCTCAGCAGCGGCTCTCACGGCTGTGCAAATGTTGGCGTACTCCGTCTCATGCTGGTAGCCAATCGCACTAGCAAAGGCGCTTGAGAACTGGTGCTTCGCACGGGGGTCCAGCAGTGCACGATAGTAACGCCGTGGGCGCTGCTTTGGGGGTCGGTAGAGCGGATCGTTTAGCCGCAGCTCACAGAGCAGGAGTCGGTTTACAAGTAATTTATAAGTAATTTATAAATAACTTTACAAGTAATTTATTTATATTTTTTATAATATAAACATTTGATATTATATTGTTCAATCATTTCTGGCAAATTAGCAACTAATTATAAGAAGATAAATAGCTTATTATTTTAGCTTCAAGGCCACAAATAAAGTTTGGTTTTTATTGAACTAGAAATTCATTCCTTGATTTTTAAAGAATTTTAAACTAAATAACATTATACATTGAGTTATAAAAGTAAAGGAAAAGGTAAAAAAATATAGAATGTAAGCCAATATTTTTTGACCTAGTCTCAAGGCATTTTTACCTATACTTTAAACTTATGAAATAAGTTATATTTAAAAACTTTGCCCTCAAAAAATATAAGTTAAAGTTATTTATTGTGGCAATGTATTAGAAAATCTTATCTATCCTCAAAATATGCAGCAAAGAAGGTAAAAATCATATTCATTATCTTTAAATCTTCTTTATTCAATGTATTTTTTTATTATTAAAAATAATATTTATTTATTTGTCAATTAAAAATTGTCATATTTTTCCTATATTTAAATTCAAGTTAAAATGTTGCTACAGGCGTACGGCTTTGGAAAAATGATTTTAAATTGTCTGATTATTATTTCAAAATAATTTCAATCTAATTACTACTTACTAATAGATTAGGCCACAAACATTCTGTCTTTTGTACGTATATAGCTTGCATTGTAAAATATGTTAAGTATTTAATCAAGATTTCTACAAGGACAACTTAAGTAGGACTACTTAAGTTGTCCTTGGATTTCTATTGAACCAATTTCGTAATGACTTAGGATGGGAAATAAGAAAAGAATCTTAAGATGCTTAACGTAATAATTTAAAAATAAAAAAATGAGGATATCAAGTGGAATAAATGCTAGCGTGCAATCGGCCTAGATCAGAAAAGCTTTTTGTTTGTGTTTTCGAATTTGTTTTCGTGTGCCGCACACTTTCAAAATCAATCCAAGGCGATTGCTTAAAAAAATAGTGAACCTGTGCATTGTTTACTTTAAATCTTATATGACGAAATTTTACTTTTAGCTAGCTGTTTAATTGTATCTAAAAATGCTTTCGTTAAGTTAATATCTTTCATTGGTATAAATTTAATTTTATTGTGTACTTTTTTAAGCATATAGCACTTTTAACATGTACTGTAATGAATTGTACTGGTTATATTGTCATTGAATATTTATTAGAATATATATTAATAAAGTAACCCTATTCTATAAAGCCATAGATAATTCAATGGCTTGCAATAAGTTTTATTTTTTAGATTAATGTAGCAATATAACGCCATTGTGGCAGTTAGCTCAAATAATTTTCTTTAAGATGTAATGTACTGTAATAGCAGTATATTTATATATTTATATTCCTCAAGAATTAGAATAAATATAAATTGTGCTGCCATATTTTGATTAAGCACTGCTGAGGATGTTTTAAAGAAATATATTTGGTTTTTATATTAAAATAGTAGCTGTGGTACCATGGTACATGCCATGACCATGGTGATTAGGTACTCTGGTAGATTGTACTCCTGAAGCAACTTGGGGAATATAGCTCTAATAAGTCAATCAAAACCCTCCTTAAATCAACAAATCTAACAATTAGATTTACTAGAATCTTTGTGCCTCCTGTATAACTTCCCAAAGAGCCATAATCTGTGTCGCTGTGCCACATTGGAACCTATTCTGCATAGGATTCAAATAGGATGCATATGCAATATGCTCCAAGCCTATTCTGGCATCAATAGGAGCCTCTGATCAAAAATGTACAGCACCCTCATAACTATGCCAAAAGTATTGGAACCTATTCTGCCCAGGCACAGATAATCATCTAGCATGGGCTGTATGCCTATAAATGAGATACCAGTGTCTAGTAGATATAGGTTTAGTGTAAGCAATAGATGCATCTTGCTTTGTTCTGTACATCTTTTGGAATCACGATGATGATTGATGAAGCAATCGTTTGGTGCATTCATTCCTTACTAGAAAGCCCCGTGACCTCACCAGCTACACAACAGATGTGCTGTGTTTCAATAGGAACTAAGGGACTCAGTCCCCACCTAGTTCAAGCAAACATGGCAGCTTTGTCTGTTCTGTTGTCATGGCAACTTATTCCTGCGCTCATCTGCAGAGTGGCATTCCAGTTTCCAGTGAAAGTTTCCTTTTCAATCACTCGCAGTGGAGAAGGCCTCGTGCCATTTAGTATCTTGCATGGCGACAGTGATGGCCTAAAGATTGTGATCAACAGCAGCATGTTCGATCGTACTCGTAGATAGCCTTCGGATCCTGCTGTGTCCCGCACCCTTAGGGAGAGCCAAAGAAATCTCACCTTTCTGCTTTAATAGCTGGATCGTCCCCCCGGCTTGGCTGCCCGCGTTATGCTGGTTGAGTCAGTCGGACTGCTTGCTCAAGTGAAACAGCTTCGAGTCCCAACTCCTTGGCTTGCCTCTCGAGGAAGTCCTCCAATTTCCGGTCGCCGCTGCAAACGCTTGGTCCTGCAGTTTGTGACCCCTGTAGCAGACAAGCACGGCTCGTCCAACTTAACCACAACGAGGCGCAATAGTATCTGAGTTTTAGGGATATGATATTGTATGTAGTTCAATTGATCTTTAATTATTAAATTTTTTTCAGATGATAAAAACAACCGTGTGTATTCTATTAATTTTGATCCTGGTACCTCAGCTTGACTCTACCTTGTCAAAGGCTGACAAGAAGAAAAAGAAGACGACAGCTGATGTGGTATGCAAGGTTTTTCGCTTCTATTAAATATTATTAACCCATATATTTAACTGTTTTTTTATTAAATACAAACTAAATTTTAGACGGCATCTCCATCAGACTCCTTAGTGACTGAGCGCAATCTCGTGACAGAAAATCCAAACTACAAAGACATCCTTCATAATCATTTGTCCTACTCACAAGCCCATGCCAAGACTAAGCTTTTCCCATTGGCGACTCTGGCTTATGTGACACCCGTGAGTGTAGATTTTTGCTTACCATGGGCTTTGAATTTATTTTTCTTTTAAAATGATCTAAGATATGTAGTTGTCATTAACCCCGCGCACTGCAGTGGAACTCAAAAGGTTACGATCACGCTAAGACTTTTGGTCCGAAGTTTTCGTTTGTATCGCCTGTGTGGCTTCAGCTGAGGCCTGGAAAATCCGAGACTGGCTTCGTCATTACTGGCGACCACGACATTGACCAGGGTAGGACTGCAAGTTTTAGTCTTTATTTTAGTGCCTCCAATTCTTCCAATAAATTTTGTTTGCACAATTTTAGGTTGGATTCGAGCTGTTAAATCAGCTCGCAAAGTTGCCATTGTGCCCCGAATAATATTAGAATCTTGGACGTCGGAGGATTTTCACCGGCTTCTAACCAATCAATACGTGGCGAACGGCTGCGCCCGAACTGTTGTTAACTTTTTAAAAAAGTATAGCTTTGATGGCGCGGTGCTCGAGGTTTGGTCCATGCTCGGCGGCCACAGGAACAAAGAATTGACGCACTTTGTTAAGCACCTTGCTGAGGATATGCACGAGAATGGACAACTGCTGGTACTAGTTGTGCCACCGCCTTTGATTAATAAGTAATTTTTTTTGTTTTGATGCACTATAATGTAGTTGATTATATAGTGCATTATACGTTATAGCGTGACAGGCTGGGGGTTTTATTGAGGGCCTAACAAAATGGATAGGTGCGGTCAGCTGCCTAGTGCTAGCTGTTCTCTTGAGATTATATATCCTATTTATTCTATAAATTGCGTCCTCTGTGCCTACCCTTACAGCCAGCCGTCTACTGTGTTTTCCAAGGCTGATTTTCATGCGCTAAGTTCTTCAGTTGACTATTTCTCTTTGATGACGTACGACTTCGCACAGAACTCCGGCCTAAACCAGGCTGCACCCAATGCGCCTGTCAACTGGATGCGCCAATGCGTCGAGAACCTTGTGCCAGACTCTGGCAGTCCTCTACGGGCCAAGATCTTACTGGGCCTCAGCTTCTACGGATACGATTTTGTGCCTGGCAATGTTGAACCAGTGGTTGGCTCCAAGTATCTGGAGATACTCAAGAAGCACAGGCCGGAGCTGCATTGGAGCCCGGAGCATAAAGAGCATTTTCTGGAATATTCGTGAGTTATTTAGCTTATTTATAATCTGCGAATCGGTTGCTAAAATTATTTGCTTATTTTATTGTTACTTTCAGTACTGGCATCGGAACGCACGTGCTCACTTATCCCACGTTGGCTTCTATTCAGGCCAGGGTTAATCTTGCCAAAAGCCTTGGCACAGGCATCTCAATCTGGGAGATCGGCCAGGGCTTAGACTATTTCTTTGACCTTCTATAACTGAGAATGCTGTGTTGCAGCTGTTTCAAAATCCTAAATTTCCCTGTTTTCAACATTCGCTGTGTCTTGATTATCTGTCTGTTTTTAGCAGTACTGTAATTCACCCTAACAAACTGTAAAAGTATGTAATATAGTAATGCAATAGCTCTACTACTCGTACATTCGGATGTCATGACCCTCTAGACTGAATTCTGCCCTGACCAAGCGCACTAGTCCAATATATTTCGAATTTTGTTTATGTCGCCAAATTTGCAGCTCTTACGCTTATGAAATGAGGAAAAAGTACCAACTATTAATAACTTGCTTCTTTTGTTGTTTTTTTTTATTTCGCGATGGTTATAATCGTAATAGGACAGCAAGTTTTACTGCTGTCAAGCTTATCTTTAAATATAGAACAAACACAAAATTGCCGTTGCTATCAATTGCTTTTTCTATCTTGGTTGGGTTAATAAGCTTACCTACGATCTCCTTATTTGCTTAGCCGCCGTACGGTTGAGCTTAAATAGGAGTAGCTAATTCAATGAAAAAATGACATTTTTACAAGTTTTGTCTCTTCATCACCTTAATGTTAACACTTCATATTGCCACCAGGGCACTAGCTATTCATTACGACTTCTTTCATGTTGCTTCAAAAGAGGTCCTTAAATAAAATATGATATTTGATTTTATTTGCGTTATTTTTCTTCATAGTAATAATGCTACAAGCATATTTTGCTTCACGTGTTTGTCCTAAAATCTGGTCTTTAGTTTTTTCATTTGTCTCTAAAGGAGCTATAAATACGGGAGCACCCCATTTGCCTGCCGGATGTTTGCCTGCCGGATGTTTGCCGGCCGACGTTTGCCTGCCGGATGTTTGCCGGCTGGAGTTTTTCCGACAACTTATAAATACTTTTCTGATGTAGTATTAGTAAAATGCATGAATTTTTCATGGACCACTTAGAGTGGAAGGACGGGACCCTTTATTTTTTACAAATTACTTTATTTTGCTCACTTTCGCTTACTCTACCTGCAATCTTCTACTCTCTAATTCTAACAACACTCGGTATCCTTCACAGCTCTCGCGGTTCTACAGTACTGGATTCCGACAAGCTAGGCGGGGGGTCGGTTCCTTTTCTTCTATTATCGCGAGTGCACGAATATATACCTATTATCATGCAGAGAAAATAGCATGCGAATGATATATGACTTCACAATAAGTTTTTAGTAAATTAATATACTCATATTCCGCAAAAAGTTTACCCATAAGTTAATTTCTGAGACATAAATCTGTCACAATTATTTAAGTGCACGAAGGGGGCCTAAATGCCACTCATGATTCCGAAAAATAAATACCTGTAAGGTATAGAGGGGACCCGCTACATAACTTATTGCTATTCAGATGCATGTTAAGTTTTGATTGTTTTTTAAATCGCTACATCATAGAGATATTCAGGCGCTGTGAGGTGAAAGAGGAAAGTGAAGGCCAGATTTTTCGTGAAAAAACCGTAAATACACACAAAAATTGCGGATATGAAGCAGTTAACTTCCAGAACGATCACTATAATTTTTGCTTTCTCAGGTTACAGGATACACTTACAGTAGTAGCTAGATAAATGCTGTACATGTGTTGTATAAATGTACATGTATAAACATTCATATTTACACGTTCGTACATGTAAGCAAAGATCGAAATGTACCGAGTGCAAACTGCAGTGAAAACGGTAACCAACAAACGTCGGCCGGCAAACTGAGAATGCATGAGAAATTCATGCATTTTACTAATACTACATCAGAGAAAAATTATTTATAAGTTGTCGGAAAAAATCCAGCCGGCAAACATCCAGCAGGCAAACGTCGGCCGGCAAAATGCCCGCCGGCAAACATCGGCCGGCAAACGTCGGCCGGCAAACGTCGGCTGGCAAACGTCGGCCGGCAAACATCGGCCGGCAAACGTCGGCCGGCAAACATCGGTCGGCAAACGTCGGCAGGCAAACGTCCGGCAGGCAAACATCGGCCGGCAAACTTCCCGCAGGCAAAATTCGTAGACCCGTTCTTAAAGTGGGTGATTTTTTCTGAAGACAATCAGGAAAGGCGATACCTTTACGCGTTGTTATGGAATGAGATGCTCTACACAGCTGTGTTAGCTATATCTTTTGGCTAGCTGTACCGTAGGCTGTACATCTGGTTTGACTTACTTTGTCTTAGCTGCAGGGAGGTCCCAGAGGGGACGCAGCGGGAAGGCGCAACCGCCCATTCCGCTAACCCCTGGACGACCGACGCGCCGTTATGGACGAATGGTTGGCGTCGCCCAGGGGGGTCCCTCGGTGTCGCCGGCAGCTATGTTGCTCCCTGGAATTGGGAGTTCAGCCCTGCGGGTTGCCCGGAGGAAGCGCATGAGCTGGTTAAAATTTTCGGGTTTGCACGCATCATAGATAGAAGTGTGTGGCCCGAGGAATTTAAGTCTGGCCCGCGTGAAGGCGGGGCAGATGCTGACGAAGTGCTCAGCTGACTCGTCACCCGAGTTGCAGAAGCTGCAGGTGGCGCTAGGAATGCTGCCCTGCAGGTATTGGTGCCTGGAGAAGCAACCATGGCCTGAGAGGGTCATAGTGGCAGCCCGGATGTCCCTCCGCGAAAGCCGGAGGAGGAGGTTCCGGAGCTGGCGAGAGGGCTGTGGAACAGCACCTCTAGATTGCCTGCAAGTGATGCAGTTCGCCCAGAGCGAGTAGTGCTGGGTCTTGACCCACGTTTTGATCCGTGAGTTGATGACACAGGAGGGGGTCGGGACGAGGGGCTCAGGCCCAATGCAGGATCCAGATGAGCCGGCTTTTGCAAGCGCATCAGCGAGCTCATTTCCCCGGAAACCTTCGTGTCCCGGCACCCACTTAAGAGTGATTTTGTTGGATGAGCCCAACATGTTGAGGTGCTTGACACAGTCCAGGACTGTTGCTGAGCTGACACTGCAGCTGCAGATGGCGTGCAGTGCAGCTTGGCTGTCAGAGTGGAAAATGATGTCCTTGCCAGCAACGCCAGAGGCGAGAAGCTCTGCTGAGCACGAGCTAATAGCTAGGACTTCATTTTGAAAGACACTGGAGCTGGTTCCAGTGTACTGGGCGTGGGTGGCGATGACCCGCCCATTGAGAATAATGCAGACACCGAAACCGGTGTTAGCTGACTGCTTGGAACCGTCAGTATAACAGTGGATCTCTCCAGGGTTCCAATTGTCACTAATGGAGTCACGCGAGTCGATGGCTACCGAGTAGCGTTGTCTCACGTTGAGCGTTGAAGCGATGCTGTCCGTGAGGACTTGGTAAGCTTCGCATTCACTGAGGATGTTGAGGCACATATCGCTCTGTGGGACCAGGTTCCACTTAGCTGGTGCTCTCATATAGCGGAAGTTTATACCGGCGTCAAGGAGCCGCCGGGTTGCTCTAGCCGCCTCCCCTTTAATAAAAAGGTCGAGGGGGGGCAGGTCGAGAAATGCTCCCATACCAGCAAAAGGTGTGGATCTGGTAGCATTGCAGATCAGCCGACACGCTCGTCCTTGGATTGTGTTGAGCCTATCTGCATGGCTTTTAATCTGGGTAGCACTTACCCAGACTAAGGAGGCGTAGGTAATGGCGGGTCTAACCACAGAGGTATAGATCCACCACAAACGCTTTGGGGACAGTCCCCAGGTGGTGCCAAGCGCCCGGCGAAGCTGGGCTAGAATTGCAGAGGCGCGTTTGGCTTTAGCCTTCACATGGCTAGACCAGTTAAGCCTATGGTCGAGAGTTACCCCGAGGCACCGGGTCTGCTTTGCGAAGGCAATGTCTCTGCCGTAGAGCTGCAGAGGCTTAATGTTCCAGCGGGTTTTGCTGGTAAACATGATAGCGACAGTCTTTGGCTCAGAGAGCTTAAGACCATTGCTGCGGGCCCAGGTTTCTGCTCTGCGAAGAAAGGTTTGCATGAGATCCCTGAGAGTGCTGGGCGAGGGTCCTGCCACGATAGCAGTAACGTCGTCCGCATAGCCGACTTTGAAGACGGGATCTGGTCCAGGGCTCCTGAGTAGAGCGTCGATGACCATGTTCCAAAGAGTTGGAGTGAGGACGCCGCCTTGTGGGCCTCCTTTACAAACTCTGGTAGTGGCAGTGTGCCCAAGAAGGTGGGCAGTGACCGTACGGTTGGAGATCATATACATGATCCAACGTATGATGGTAGAGTGGGTATTGCGATCGCGAAGGGCACTCTGAAATGCATCAAAAATAACATTATCAAAGGCCCCCTCTATGTCGAGGAATAAGCCGAGAGCATAGCCGTTGCCCAGCACGGCTTTCTCTAGCTTTTCAACAATCGCATGGAGTGCGCTGTCAGTGGACCTTCCGGGGCGGAAGGCGTGCTGATTGTTACTGAGAGGCATGGCTGTTAGCTCGCAAGCCAGCAGTCGCCAATGTACGAGCCTCTCAGTCAGCTTTAACAGAAACGAGGTTAAGCTGATGGGCCTGAAGGCCTTAACGCTCTGATAGTCGCCTTTTCCCGGTTTGGGAATAAAGACAACACGAGCGTTAGTCCAACTTTTGGGAATGTACCCTAGCTGGATTGTGGCCCGCAATATGTTGCAGGTGATTCTCAGAAACCTGGGGATCTTGGCTGCCTCGCGCAAAAGGACAGGGTAGATACCGTCAGGCCCTGGGGATTTGAAAGGCTTGAAGGTTTTGACTGCCTTAGCAATCAGTTCCTCATTAATAAAGCTCGCAGCCAGGTTGGATCCTTCCAGCGAATGGTTGGGTTCCGTGCCAGCTGTGGGAACCTCGGGAAAAAAGCTGCCCAGCATTTGCTGCAGCACTTCCTGAGGTTCGTTGGTGAGAGAGCCATCATCTTTTTTGATCATGGCTAGTTTGGACATTTTGTCCATAGTAAGGGCCTTGACCAGCCTAGAGGTGGGCCGGTCTTTGTCCAGCTCGTCGCAGAATTGGCGCCACTTACTATCCTTGGCCCTACGGATTTCACACTTGAAATGTCGCGAGGCCTGTCGGAAGAGATCCATGTCGTCAGGGTTACCCGACTTCATGGCACGGCGATGAAGACTTTTGGCCTTTTGCCGGAGTTTTCCCAGTTCCGGGTTCCACCACGGAGCTGAGGTTTTGCCTTTGTAGGCCCGAATGGGGCAGGACGCTTCGTAGGCCGCAGTGATGCAGCCCGAAAGCGTCTCAGCCGCGTGATCGACACCCTCGCAACTCTTAATCGGATCGTTATCCATGAGTTCCTGAAGGTGAGAATCAAGGGTAGCCGTGAAGGCTGCCCAGTCAGTGTTACGGATGTTGCGTCTCCAAGTTATTGGAGATGGTCGCTTAGTGTCCGTAATGTTGAAGGCTATAAAGAGATGGTCAGAGAAGGATGGCTCATCGGTCCAGACCCTCCACTCCGTAATCCTGTCAAAAAGTTTAGGAGAGGTAAGGGTGGCATCGAGAACCTCCGTCCATCTGCCATTGTTAAAAGTAGGTGTGCTTCCGCGGTTGCAGAGCATAAGGTTGGTGCCGGAGATAAGAGCAAGAAGCTCTTCCCCTCTGGTGTTGGTATCCTTACTGCCCCAGTGCTGATGGTGGGCGTTAAGGTCTCCGCCCACCAGGAGATCAGCATTCTGGTTCTCGCAGTATTGCGCAAGGCGCAGTAAGCTCTCTGGAGCTGGGTCTCCGTTGCCAGGAATATAAATAGAGGCGATGAAGCACTGGCGAGGAGATAGGTAGTTGGATTGGATGACACAGAGGTCCCCATCCGAAAGATCAGTCCTCAGCCAAGCCTGAAGATGGCTGGCAGCAAGGATGGCCGCACGCGGGCGGCTGTTCCCCGGGCCACACACATAAAAATCACAGTAGCCAGAAGGGATATTGGTTAACTTACCATTGTAAATCCAGGGCTCCTGGATCAGGATGAAACCTGGTTGATACAGTTCTGCAATCTTCATCAGATTAACTGATGCTGATACGCAATGCTGTAAATTTATTTGTACACAATAGGTCGCTCCTTTGGCGTTGCGGAGCTTATCCATACTGTACTAAATGCAAAAACTGGCTGTTTTCCCGTGACCTTTAAGGGGAGCGTAAGAGCTCGTCCTCATCCCAGGTCGACGGGAGATGGCTGGGAGAGGGGAGTCGATCCACGTCCATGGCCTCCTCCTCCTCCCCGGCTTCACCGGCAGACTCCACAGACTCCGAGGTCAGGGTGAAGAGGGTATCTCCATCTGAATCGTCGTCTGCAGACCCCACCAGAGTCGCCGAAGAGGGCTCGGAGTCCGAAGTCGTGGTCTCCTCCGCAACTCCTTCTCCAGATGGAGAGTTTTCCTGCTCCTGGGGTTTGGCCGAAGCCTCTTCCTCAGTCGCAGAGCTCTCGCCTGTAGTAGGGTCGGGCTCAGTGACAGCCTTGGGATCGGCTTGCGCCTGGGGTTTGGCCGAAACCTCCTCCTCGGTCGCAGAGCTCTCGCCAGTTGGGTCGGGCACAGTGGCAGCCTTGGGATCAGCTTGCGCCTTTCCTTTGGCTTTGGGCTGTGCCTTCCCGCCGCTGGAGACACCAGGGTTGGCCTTCGCCTTCCCTTTGGCAGTTTTGCCTCGGCGAAGCCTGAGCTTCAAAGCACCCAGCTGAAAAAGAGAGTCGCTGGGGTACTTTTTTGTCCAGGCCTCAGACAGACCGAGGACAACCGTATTTCCCGCGTCGCCCCTACGAACTTTCCGATGATAAATCAGTCCGCTCGCAGGGAGTTCGGGGTTCAGGCGCAGTAGGACCTTCCGGATTACATCCGGTCCCGCTGCGGTGCTCTTCGCAGGGACGAACACCAAGTAGGGTGTTGTCTTTGGACGTTGACCCTCCCGCGAGAAAAGGGGGCGGCCGAGATCAGCGTCCAAGGAAATCGCCGGCAACCGTTGGAGCAGCTGCCGGGCGTCTTCCTCACTGCTCGGAGCAATGAAAATGGTTGGTCCTCGAAGGACCATGCGCTCGATGCCGATGGAGATACCCTCCTCGACAGTCAGCTCAATGAGGAGAGAGTCAATGGCGCACCAGACCTCTTGAAGCTGATCTGTGGACCAGTCCCGGTCGCGACACTGAACGATCACTCCCGGGATCTTGCCCTTGGCTTTTGCTGCGAATGTCGCCCCTGTTGGGGCTTCCCCGCTAGCTTGGGCCATAGTTTGCGCCGTGGCTTGGGCCTCAGCCGCCACGGCAGCCTCCCCAGAGGGCGCCGCCGCAGCACTGCTGGGGCCTTCACCAGCCTGCCCGTCAGGTTGCTTTGAGGAGCTGCTTGCTTCAGCACCCTTGGCGGGCGCCGCCGCTTGAGCCCTCTCGGCTTCCTTTTTGGCCTGCTTTTTGGCGCGTTGTTTGGCGCGTTTGCGCTCAAGCCGGGCTTTCTGAGCCTCGTCGGATCTGCCAGTTTTGGCCGGTCCTTTTGGCTCATTACCCATGGGTCCCTTGGATCCACCAGCGGAGCTGGCAGGTCGCTTTGGACCCTCCGGATGGTTTCGGCGTTGGTTGGATCTGCCAGCAGAGCCGGCCGGTCCTTCCTTCGCCACGGTAGAGGATTCAGTCAGTTGGGATCTGCCAGCTAAGCCGGCCGGTCCCTCAGACTGAGGTTGGAGTTTGGAAGGGTCTCCGTCCCTAGAATTTTGGTTTTTATCCATAATCGGCTCGAAGGCCATGAGTAAAAATAGGTGGTCTTCCCCGAAGGGCAAGGTACCCGCCCGGCCGATTCACCAAAAACCGGGCAGTAGACCGAGGAGAAACCCTCAAGGCTGGCCCGACACCAAGAGGGGGAACCGCTAGCGACCAGAATACTCCCTGGCCAAAAACCCATCAGCGCGGTAAACACTGGGGCATGTTAGAGGGCGCGTTTAAGCCTCGCCAAAGCCCGTGGACTGGCCACGTACCCTGCTAGCCATGGGGGCTAGCCATGGTTTTAGGGTAGAACCCGGCCCCAGCTTCCTCAGAGAGGTACCTGGGTACCCAAGGCCTGGGTAAGCGAGCCAGGGATGAAACCCTGTACCCAAATTTATATACCGGCTGGGTGGTGCCGGCGCCAGAGCCCAAGCAGTTTGGTTGGCCTAGGGCCAGCCTTAACGCTCGCGGGACGAGAACCCTTGGGTTGACTTGCAAAGCGGGGGTGGCGTTTTGCGGCTGCCAGTGGCAGAAATAGTGCGCGCAAATCACCACCTTGCCATGTCTGCCAAAAAGAAGGAGGCAGGTGCTGAGCATCGCAGATCGTAGCCCGTGGGCCTAATCTGACTCATACACAGCTGGCGTTCCGCAATGCCCGTGCGAGCGTACATCTGGTTTAAATAATTATAAAATTGATGAACGTTTTTGTCGATCTATGCGCAAATGAAAAGATGTCAAATGACAAATTTACTTGCCACTAAATATTCTGCACAAAGTGTAGAATCCGCCAGACCAAACTCAACTAAGTGTCAAATTTAGGTATACTACGTAAAGTATGGTATGGAATTATAGTTTTTGTTTTATCGCGTAGCATATTTTTAAGTGAATTATAAATCGTCTGATTCTTCGATGTCAAACCAAACTTGCGCTACTCTAAAATGCGTGCTTTTGAAATCTCCGACTTTAGTCTTTCATGGCGTATTTCTTATATTTGCATTCTTTATGCGTTCTTAATTCTCTCTTAAAACTCATTTTATACCGTCAGGTAACGATATGATGCAAATTTGCGGTTATAGTCCCTGTGACGGAGTCGTCAATTTACAATCGATTTAGGATCGATTAGGATTTAGGAGTTAGGGTCATTGATTTTAACAGGACTCAGAAGTCATGTGCACTTCTGAGTCATCAGAGGTGAATCATGGATGCAGAGAGGATCACATTCACCGCATATATTCCCAAAGCACAGTATGTTGCCTTTTCTAGCTTTATTTAAGAGATTGGTTGACTACAATTAAACTCTATTGATAAAATAAAATCAAAGTCAGAAAATTAAAACTATATAACAATATTGAATATTTTCTTGTACTTAACTTAATATTAATGCTTCAGTTTTTAACTAAGCACAGCTATAACTTAACTTAGGTTGAACAATATTAGCTAGGAATTTTAGAAATATTTACCTTTTTAAAAATAGCAGTTTAGATACAATTAAATCTGTAAAAAAGAACACAGGTAAATTCGAAGAAAAATTAAAGTACCAATACAAAAAAATATAGATATTATAACAAAAACTTATAATGAAAAGGCTATCTATGCTTTAAAATTAATGAAAATATATAGCTATCCAAATCATTTATTGTGGTATACCCCCATGATGCTGCTTTTTTCCATTTGATAGTATGATTTGTTATTGTTGTTGTTATCACAATAATTTAAGGTCATGACCTTAATCTCTATTTATTCAATTATAAAATGAAAGTCTAGATAATAGCTAATAAAATAGCTCCTATAGGCGTCTAGGCAAAAATGAATTATGACTCTAATGAATTATGAATTATAATTTATGAGGACATAAAAATAAATAGTCAATAATTTATTTTAGATCAAGTGTTACAAATAACAAATATTAATTGGATATTGACCAAATGTGTAATATATCATGCAACATGTCATATAGCATAGTACACTTGCACAGAGCCATACAGTAAGGCAAGATTAGGCAATATTATATGATAATCTATGAGCCTATAGGTAAATATAGTCAATTATAAACTAAAAATGGGCCCACCTTTCTAAAAAAGTAATATTTACTATATAAGTACTATTATAGTTTTTGATGATCTAAGCAATATAAAAAGCTAAAATACCTGACTTTTCAGAATAAAAATATAATTTTTACTGCTAGAATACAAAAATGGCAGAAAGCTGCACTGAGTCATCAACCTTGCCAATTGATAGAACTGCTGACTCGATCTCTATGCTTCGTAGTTTATCTTCAAGGGATCCTAATGTTAGGTCAGACATGGTATCTCAGTGCAAGACTACATTCCAAGTGTGGTACTATCAATTGGGATCGCCACCAACACAAAGCGAATCTCAGTACCTGAGCAGCATTAGTCCAGCAGGCGGTGATCCATCATTTCGGCGCAACATTGAGGAGCAACTACCTGAATTACTTCGACTTGCGAGGGCTGCACCATTGGCTGACACGCGCGAGAAAGCAAATCAGCTTCTTGAATTTGTTGAAGTAAGTTTGAATAGTTTTGCTTTTGATTATTTTTTTAATTTTTAGAGCCTAGAGTCAGTAGCTGTCTTAGAGCTTAGAAAATACCAAGCTTAAGGATATTGCGGCACTTGCAGTAACTTTAAGTTATCTGGTGCCCCTTTGCTAACTCGTTTAAAAATGCTGTGTTATCTTTAATAAAATTAGTGTATAGCTACTTTTGTTCAGTCTTCATTAGACGTTAGCATCAGTTTGTATTTAGCCAGTTTTGGTGACTCATTATTTCATCATATTAGCATGTTCTGCGCAGGTTAGCATTCAAATATGGTTCGGTTCGGATGTTGTTCGTGTTGTTTCGGTCGTTATAAAACACTAATATGGTTTGGACCTTTCAGTTTAATCAGTAAGTGCACAGCGCAGTGAATGCATTGGTTTTTGCTTAATGCTACTGTGCACTTTTTCTCCGCCTTTTATCTATATGCATTGGCCTGTTTTGACTAAAATACCGAGATAAACGATTACTCAGTCATGTTGTTTGTGCATAGGCCTTCTTAGCTTTGGCTATTTTTAGAACTGATTATTTCCTACAACAGCAACTTATCTACGACTAACCCTTTTCCATATAACGCGTGAACGCGCGAACGCATTTAAATGTGGTGGGGCCACACGCACACACCCTTCTTGCAGCACTCTGCGTACTCGGGCGCTGATTGGCTACAAGCGGACACACCCCTTAAACGCATTTTGCCAGTATTCTGTTGTGAGCTGCTACTATCAAGGCCTCATGCCAAGTTCCATATTGCAAGTTTAACCTTCTTACCCTTTTCCAATGCCCGCTCGGTAAATTTCCTGTGGCTTTTATGCATACGTTCAGGTTCCAACCGTATATTTTTTGTCCACCTGCTCAAGTGCTATGCATTTTACTGTTTAGTGAAGTTGGCGCTACTAAATTCGCTTATGGTAGCATTGTCCATTGTCATGAAACTCAAATGCGTATGCTGTGTAGTGTGCAAAGTGGTATTAAGATTCGGGCTGAGAAAGAAAAGACAAATTTTCGAAGAATAGACTGTATGGTTTTAGTGAAGTACACCCCTCTAAATTTGTTGCCTATAGTAAGTAATACGAGCTTAGTATGTCTAGCCAATTGCTGTGTTCATTTTGGCTTGTCTGTCACTCTGTCCCTTATGTGCAGAATACTTTTGTACTTTTGTCATTTGGCTGAAATGTTCTAAATTTTTTCACTTTATCACATTTTCATATTTACTTCGCACGTTAGCGGTTTTTTATCAAATTCGTAAACTTTTTTTAATTTTTTGTTTTATTTCTAATGTTCACAAATGAGCACATAACGATTGCCATTGTGATTCCTATTCAATAGTCCCATAATAAATCACCCAAGGCACAGGCAGCATTTTTCCATATTTTGTTAATCTATAGATGAGCTTTTGTAGCCTAGTCATCTAGCTAATGTTGCATGCAATGCAATTAGTATACGAACTATTTACCGTGTTGTTTAAAACACAGGATAGAAAGCAAGCGGAAAGGCCCGAGGGAATTACGATTAAGATTGCTAGGACAGGCAATGCGTAAGGGTGGGCAGGACACGAAATTGGGTTTTGAGATGATTGAGAGTATGTCAAATCCTGTATTCCGGCTTTAAGTCTAAATACAAGAGACGGAGTGGGATTTTGCATTGCGTAAGGATGTCAGGTGGTTACAGTCGTAGTTCCCGTGCATAACATTTAATATAATATTAATAGAATCATAAGTATTCAAGATTTCCTATGTCGAGGCTTGGGTGAAGTATTGAAAAGCAGGGATGGATAGACAGGCACTGGATAGGATTTTTAATTGTAGGCCTGTACTATTTTTGTACGTCAGTAGCTTATAATAATAATTCCACTCCCTACTAGATTGATGCCGTTTTTGTCGTCTATTTTCTCTGACTAAGCCCGACTTTTGGCTGGAGAATTTTCTGGCTGATTATTTATGGGGCATGGGGATAAGAGCAAGAGGATAGATAACAAGCTGATCCCTCATGGGCTCGATATGCCTGTAATATGTGCTCAATAGTAGATAAATCGCAAAATTCATTACAAAGTTATTTTTGCACTGGGAGGTGACGTGTGTTAGGCCTCGAGTGTGGCATGCAAATTATCTGTATTTTCGTCCACTAAGCAAGCAGTGTTGCCTTGGCTACCCGTGCGAATTTTATTTGCACACTTATTTACCTCGAATGGAATTGTATCCAACTGCTGTAACCCTTGAGTTGAATTTCCCGGAAATTCTCTAACAATTTCTTTACGGTTGGATATGAAATGGATCTCGAGTGCCTGGACAAACCTGAGTGCAGGTCCATGCTTGTTGTGTGATCGATTCTCTTCAATCGGGCAAGCAAAATGGAAAAACAAGAAGACGGCTTTAGTTCCAATAATTTCTTTTATCAGATTCAATAAATCAATCTTCCTTCTTATTATTTTTATGCCCATTTTTCACAAAATCGTCCATGCGAAACTGGCATGTTTAGTGAGCTTTAATAAACAGTCCAGCTTATCAAGTGTCTATCGATACTGTGATGAAAAGTACATTCTAGTCGATTTCGGTGGGAAAAACTAAACTCTTGCCTGTTGCTTTGCTTTCCTTCCTCCTCAACTTTGGTTCGTATAAACAAGTTTCTTGTGTTATAAGCTGCTAAGTTCAAATTAGGTCATCTGTGTTTAACAGAATCATATTGAAACTGTATATTTTGCTGACAAACTGGTTTCATCAATAAAAAGGTCGCGCCAGGTTGAGAATTTGTAAGACCATTCGGCTCGTGCATGCTTTGCCGTCAGTTCTCTATAAACTTCGCTAACCCTTCCCAGCCAATAGCGTCGCTCCCTGTCTGTCCCTTTTCAAGGTCGCGCGCATCTACCTTGCATTTAGCTTGGGGCGGCCCTCCTGGAATTCCCCCCAGTTAACCTCGTAGCTGATGAAATTTCTCTCTGAAACTTTTGGTCTATGCACGGGGGTGCTGGGTTTATCGAAGAACAATGCTGAGTCGGTCAACCGTCTCACCCACCCCACCTCCCTCTGCGTTTCCCACCCCATTTATTATATAAATGACCGCCTCTAGCAAACCCGTAGACCAAAGCCTGAATTTCCAAATAAGCTAATTAAGTCTATCTTTTCTACCCAATAACTTGTTTTTATTTAATGACGAGAGAAGCAGCCACTCAGTCAATGCCTATTCGGCAGCAGACAAGTCGAAGAAAGCGTTCATCACCGCAGAAGCATGCTTCTGCCGGCAGCGGCACAGATACCGGCTGTGCTGCTTGCTTATCTAGTAGCTTAGGCGCTGGCGTTGGGCGCCAACGAAGCGCGGCTAACCTTAGAGAGTGGAGCCGTGCGGACACGGAGTATTACAGAGTGTTGGCTGATCGCTATCGCGACAGCTTGCGTCAGAGTAAAGAGAAGGCAAAGCCCGAAGCAGCCGCGGCTAATGCTGCTTCTGCCATTGCTCCGCCGACATTGCAGGAGTCGTTAAACATGAGCGTGCCCAGGCCGCGCAGCGATCGAGCCTCCAGTTTTATTCGCCAGTGCGACCTAGTGCCGCTTGACGCGACCATGCAGCAGCAGTTGTCTAGACGGCGCCGCTCCGACGCACTCAATGGCGACGTCCAGGAGGACGCTGACGCTGTCCAGTCCGCGCACGAGCTGGACGAAGAACAATTGGAACGGAGTCAGGCGCTCCTACTCGAGCAGTTCCACGAATGGCACCGGTGTTGCAACGTCTTTCACGTGATGGCCTACCACCCGGACTACCTGGCCATATTCCTCAATTTTCACAACACCCTGCTCAACGGCAGCGGCCTGATTGGCGTTGCCGAGCGTCACTACTTGGCCATCATGGTGAGTTGGGTCGATGTCTTCTTCTATCGTACTAAGTGCGCTACTGCCCACGAATTGTTATGCTAATCCTATAACGTGTTGTTGACAGGCCGCCGCCAGGCACCGCTGCTCCTACCTGGTGCACCTGCACGCGCTGGAATTTCTCCGGCTTAACGGCGACCCAGCCTGGCTACGCGGCCTGGCCCACGCCTCGCCGAAGATGCGCAAACTCGGGCCGCTGTGCCGCCTGCTAGCCCACCGGCCATGGGACGTGACCCCGGCCGTGCTGAGGAGCCTGCTAACCGGGCCGGACTCCTACTCGCAGAGCGAATTTGTGCACGCCCTCTGCCTGCTGTCCCACTTTGTGGCCCTGTCCGGCTTCGTTGCCGGCACCGGGGTTCAGCCCGAGCTAGACTTTCCCCATGGCCACACCTATCGGCTCGATGGCGTACCCGCTGAACGCTTCGGACTGCACCTTGCCGGCAGCGCGAACGGCAGCTGCGGCGTGCCGTCCAGCCCGGCTCCGTCTAGTCCAGGGGTGAGTGCGCTGTGAGCAGTCCCAGATGCAGCCTGTGACTCATTCTCCTTGCTCTGTCTCGATGGCAGCACCCGCCTACGCTTTGATGCACTCTTGCGTCTGGCGATACCAGCCACCCCTCTCCCTCTTACTTTTCTCTCCCTGCCTTCACTAGCAAATGCCGTCTTTTTTGGGCCTTTCTGCAGCTGATGGATTGTGGAAATTCCCCGGGTTTTTTTCCACACCCTGTCTCTCTCCATCTGCTGTACACTTTTATCCTTCCCCTCGGCGCTGCCGTACCTCCTCCGCTCGCGAGTTCCAACTCCATTTAGTATCCTATCTGTCATTCTATTTTATTAACGCAAACCCCCCTCCCGCCGATTCCGATGCAGAATTTTGCACTTTTGCCTTACTATTTCGCTTTTCCTTTCTGCGCGGTAGCGGCTACCCGCAATTTAGTGTTTATGTTTACCCACTGGTGAACCACTCACGAAAACGGTGGCATTCGAATAGTTTTGTTAGATGAACAGAAACTTGAATGCAGCTGATGGGGGGATTTTGCGCACAGCTTTGGAGGACACTTTGGATTAGTAATTTAGTTAGCATTCCCTCGATTAGTGGCTACTGAATCACATTAAGTCAGTAGGCTATAACGCGCATTAAGCAAATCTGTGAGATTTCGCATGCCCACACCTGGCGCAAACAGATGGATCCGAAGCAGCGCGTGCTGGACCTGATGGAGGCCATGAAAAGCATCGATGGTACAGTGGAGTCCGGCTTGCCGGAGGACCAGCTGCTTGAACGATTCGAGATCATGGAGGAGGAGACTGCCGGCATTCGGTTCCACAAGGCCGCATCCAAGGAGCAGTTAAGCAGCAGCGACAGCAGCGTTGAGCAGGTCTGCGCTGAGCTGGTCAACTTCTGCGACGATCCGAGCTTCGACTATAAAGACTTTCACCAGGCCAAGCAGGAAACCAACTGTCACAGTTTCCGCATCCAGGACTACTCGTGGGAGTCGGACGGCAGCTGTCTAGTTGAGAGATTCCTGCCGAACTTCGGTGCCGAGCTGGACAATAGATTCCAGGCGTGCTTCAACCTCACCTACGGCACTATGGGCGCCAATAGCAACGTGGAGACCACCCAGTTCAGGCGGGCCATCCAGTACTACATCCTGAGCATATTCGGCCTGAGACTGGACGACTACGATTATCAATTGATCAACAAGTTGCTCAATATCGACTTGAAGAAATACTGCAAGCTGGTGGCCTGCTGTCCCGACCAGGTCACTAAAGCCCACTATAAGAGCGCTATGCCCGGTTTCAGGCAGTCCGAAAAGGTGAGGCTTGATTTATTTATTCGCGAATGGGTTACGGCAGTCACTAACCAGGAGCATCACGCCCCCCGTGCCCCGCCCACAGGTGCACGTGAACCTGCTCATCATGGACTCTAGGATGCAGGCCAGCCTGCTGTACGGCCTCCGCGCTCTCAACAATCACATGACCGCGCCGCAGCAGTAGCGCTCCTCAGTTAGGCTCGCGTCGAACATTAAAGAAACGCTCTGCTTCCTTGCCCGCTTAATGCTGACCAACGTGCTGTCAAGCCTGACATGCCTGACAGACGGTACAAACTAGCTAGCTAAATTCCACGCTCTGTGGACAGCCGTCATCTCCGTCTCGCCGCCATGTGTCATGCATTTTTTTCTAATGCGATGCTTTACCTAGTTGAAAATGTGATAGTTTGTGCCAGGTAAATTAAAAACTGACTTATTTAGCTCGCCCGTTAATCCTGCTTACTCACACAATCAGCCGCTCCTTGGTATTGCTGTTGTTGGCTTTTCGTTTGTTTAAATTGTTGGCTTTAACAGTTTAATATTTAAATGTGCAACGCATGCCTACAGTAACAAATATAATATGCGCAGTACTGCCGCCCCTATTTGCGCAACTCGGCTTGTTTTAACTGAATTCTTCAGTAAAAGGCAGCAACCTCACTACGGTGTCGTTGCTTAACACGTAGTTTAGAAGGCACTTGGGCACCAAACTATCGTACTTTTTAAGAATAAGTGAATTGTCCTGGTGGGCGCAGAATCTCGCAACTGACTCAACAAACAGACTAAAATTGGTAGGTAGAGACGGTACATGCTGCTGCCTCTAATTAAGATTGTATTCGCCCACGAATTTCTTCCCATTTTACTTCTTGCGTTCGCCGGCTTTAAGTCGGAAATGTTTCATTTTCATTGGCGCAAACAATATTTATTTTTTTGTTTTAATTATTGCATTCTAACACGGGCCCATGGCAGGCATGAACAACGCACTCTTTCATGTAAAGTTTTACTAGTTCGCTGAGCGTGTCACTTCAATCATCTATTTATGTACTGCTATGCTATTGTTATTGTATTTGTGCTTATAAATGATCGCTGTCGCTTCCCATTCCCTATGGGAAAATTGAATAATAATATAGACATTACTGTTTTATTATTTTACATTTTATAACTGCAAGCTACCTACTAAATCACGCCAGCGCCCCAAACTTTTGACTGCTTACGCGCCATTGTTAACTGGATTTGTTCTAATCAAGCATATTTTATTGTCTAGCAATATTTCCCAGTAGATTTGCCGGGCTTTTAGTTTTAGCGTTAAGGCTGGTACGGCAACTGGGAGTTGGGCTTGGCTGCTTCGCGGAGGGACTTGACGCTCACCTCTGCAGTGCTTTCCTCCCTGTTTTTTTTCATTCATAAAAATGAATTTTCAGAACACACTGCTTTGTTTCTTAACCAAATTTTTATATTTAACTAACTAACTAGCTCTCGCTCACGTTTGCCTTGGGTTTTAATCTGTCTGTCGGTCTCCCTAATCATTTCGATCATTAGTTTTTTTCCCATAATTTTTCAATTCCTCAACCCGAATATCTGGACGCGTTAGCTTTGGACTTTAGTTTCAGTGGTTAAAGATGGCTTGCTTTCTCCTCAACTAAAGTGCTTTGTAGTTGAATTTATTAATTCTAGATTTTGCAATTTGCAAAACACTGATGAATTTTAGCCATTTTTGTTTGATATGGACTGCCGGATGTCAGACTTGATCCTCTGTTTCTAGTGCTAACCACTAGCGGGCTGCGCAAGCTAAATTAATAAAAAACGTAAACAATTTAAACCCCAAACTAATTTTTGCACACGTTTGCAGTTTCCTACAGCGCTCAGCCGTCAATTGTTTAAGAATTGTAGAAGCGGACTTTCTTTTTTATTTTGTTTTTTTTTTCAACAGGACGACTCAGACGGTGCGCTTTCAAAAACCCGAAACTTCACATTCACAACTCCAAAAGTGCTATAGCAGGGTTTACAGCATTTTTTGAGTTGTGATGTTTAGGCATTGTGAAACTTTAGGGTTTGTGAAGCGACCCCATTCTGGCTGAGAGCATTGGACAGTATACAATATGTTTACATTGCTATTATATTGGCGTAAGTACACTTTAAATCAGATTAAAAGCTAAGAAGGGTAATTAGTTATAGGTGACCGGAACTGAATATGCTTCTCGTGGCCGAAGTTTCTTTGCTGCGAGTAAGTTTTCTTTATCGTTAGGAAAAATAACTTTCCAAACATTGAAAGGAATGCTAGCGCTGGCTGGTGTGGCCACATGCCTGTATTGATGCGTGTTAGCAGCTGGTATTGTTGGTTATTACAGACATTTATTTTTCAGGGTTGCTCATATTTTATATGTACGCTTCAGTTTGTGCTGTTAGGGCGGCGTTACGGGCGTACATAAGGTAAGTCTGAGATAGATGGAAAGTATGTTATATGGGTACAGAAAGCAAACAGGTTGGTTTTCATTGCTGCGCCGAGCCGCAAGCTCATAGTAAATAAGCAAATGGCACTGATAATTGTATGTAATTGTTCCATTCAGTAATTTGAGACCGCCAATGCAAAATGTTATTCACGGGAGCAAAATATTAGCGAAATAATAATCCAATCAATCAATTCAAAATAATTTAGAAAGTGCTGGTAGAATGAAACCAAAAAGATGGCGCTTCGCCGGCGGGGGATTCATTTCGATCAGCACAGCTTCCAGTTGGCATAACAAATCAAATTACATTCGCGCATTAATCTGACGCATCGCATATTTTTAATTGGATTTGCTAAATAGACTTCCAATTGAATTTGAGCACGCAAATAATTACCGAGTAATTTAAGCGTTTTTTAGTTTAAGAAAAAAATCCGCGCACATTAAATGAACGAAAAAATTGCGAACAAAATTAAGCAAAAAAGGAAAAGAAAAAATTAAACTTTTTCACACACTTTATGAAAATAAACTTCTGTTGAAATTTTAATGCTTAAACAAAGAAAAAAATGCAGAGAAATTTTTTGAAGATACGAGCGTACAAAAAAACAGCATAAAAAACAATAAGAAGGAATTAAGAGTTGAGCAGAAGATTCTGATTGAAAGGTTGATCGCTGGTGAGAAGAATTTGAGGCTTTGGAGTTTCAAAAAAATTATTGTGCAGGCCATCGCCGCTTTAACTTATCTTATCACCGGTCCCCGGGCTGTTAACCATTAGGTATTGAGCACAGAGCGCATCCAGCCAGCCATTTCTTACTTTCACTGCCCACTCAAACCTCCTGTCTAGAAGAGAGTTGTTCTGCACTCGCATTAACTCAGTTGTCAATCAATTTTTTTCAGAAAAAAAAACTAAATTTGCTTGCCTCAGTTGGCGCTGTCGACGCTTCGAAATCGACGAATTAACGTCGGTAATTCAGCCGCCGACAATGCGCAGCTGCAGGCGCCTGTCGAATGACGCCGACGATTGTCTCTCGCCGCCGAAGCTGACGACGCGCTGTTTCGACTGCAGCTTCGAGATGTTCGCTCGCTGCTCGCTGCGTTGTTAGACGAGTTTTTGATGCCGGCGTTATTGAGATTGTTCGAAGTCGTGCCGCTGCGCCTCGTCACGCTGGGCCGGACGGGGCTGCTTGGAGGGGACGTCGGCAAGCTCTGGGACAGTCTGTCCATTTTGCCAGAGCCGCCTCCGCTGCCAGTTTTGCGTCTGGAGTTGGCTGGGTATCTCGGCGGAATAAATTTATTTTTTTCCCCTTTCAGATACATGACGACGGCAACGACAATCACGACCAGGCAGAACAGCAGGGAGAGGGTCACCGCCAAGCTGACTACCGCCTCCTTGTTCAGCGAGCCGTCGCTGGCTTCGTCTTGCTTGTTGCTGCTCTTCATCAGCATGTTCTGTTGCGGTGGTTACGAGGAGCGTATAAGTCACCAAAAGATTTAAATACTCCTCAATGTGTCGAACTTACAATAGCGCTTCCACTATGTCCCCCCTGCAGCTATGCGATGTGCCACTTCTTTAAGAACCCTGAGTTCTCCTGAGCTGTGCTGCGTGCTTTCACTCCGACATTACCCTGTGCTGATCAGCATTTGTCAAATCACTTTTGTCTACTAATTCTTACCAGAGTCTCATTTCGCGGTGCCATACGGATGTGCAGATCCGGACACCAACAGGCTCATCCGTGTGAATAAATAAAACCTTTCTGCTTCAAAAACTCAATAATCTCTCCTTCATTCCGTTGCGATTCCTTTGCTTTGGGTGCATAGTGTGTGAAATCTAGCGGCAAAATTATAGCGATAAACTTTTAGTCTATGGCGAGCAGTAGGTTTAGCATACGCTCGTAGTTGTAAACAATGGAAAGTGCAAGACTAACTAACTAACTAACTAACTAACTAACTAACTAACTAACTAACTAACTAACTAACTAACTAACTAACTAACTAACTAACTAACTAACTAACTAACTAACTAACTAACTAACTAACTAACTAACTAACTAACTAACTAACTAACTAACTAACTAATTAACTAACTAACTAACTAACTAACTAACTAACTAACTAACTAACTAACTAACTAACTAACTAACTAACTAACTGACTAACTAACTAACTAACTAACTAACTAACTAACTAACTAACTAACTAACTAACTAACTAACTGACTAACTAACTAACTAACTAACTAACTAACTAACTAACTAACTAACTAATTAACTAACTAACTAACTAACTAACTAACTAACTTACTAACTAACTAAACTATATAAAAAGATAATGAGTTTTGACTGCTGAAAAGATATATATTGTTACGTCTATGTAAAAATTAAGGAATGACTAAACCTCAAAAAATATTACAATAAAAACATTAAAATAAACAGAAACACGGAAAATGTACGCAACTATAAAGAAAAATTCTCGCGTTTGTGGGGCATGACTAAGTGCAGGGTGAAGTCAGAGAGAAATTAACTAACCAAAGAAAATTCCGCATATTTGTTTCATCACGCAAGTACTGTAGCTAGAAATAATAATTGATCGCTAGTTAAAAATGTAGACATAGTCGGCTGATGTCTTCAACCCCATAGACAGTTTCAGCATCGGGCTTAAACGCGAGACGCAGAAGATTACAAAAAACTCCTGGTCGGAGTGGAGTGAAAGGTGGTTCGAGTCAAATCGTGCCCAGATCTGACTCACTGTTGACCGCAGCTCCCCTGACCTGCGGAAATCAATAAATCACGGAGCCGATAGGCATCCCGAGGAGCTCAGCGGCATGGCCTGCTACAAGGCTGCTAACCTGCGGCTGCCCTGCTGTCCGGACTTTCGCAACCTGTCGCCGGGCCATGCGCCTGGCTGTCATGGTAACGACGCAGCTGAGCAGCAGCAGCAGCAGCAGTGCAAGCGGTGCAGGAAGTACCTGCGCCTGCTCGTGGCGCTCAGACAGCAGCGAAGGTCGGCCAGCTCGTGTCGCTGCTGCCGCGAGGAGCAGCAACAGCAGGTGGAGCAGCGGCAACAGCGGCTGCGCCAGAAAGAAGAGAAGAAGATTCAGCAGCAGAGGAAGTCTCAGAGTCGGGACGAAGCAGCCTGCCAGATGTCAAAGGCGCACCCTGACGCGGCCTGCAGCTGCTGCCATTGCCAGTGTAAGACGGGCGGTCATCAGACTGGCGGCGGAGATGTTGGCGATGGCGGCCACTCGTGCGCTCTGATGTGATCGATTAGCCAATGGCTCAACGGAAACAATTTGCTCTGTAGCTGAGAAAATTGCAGCTTTTTTGCCTCAGAATTGCCAAAAAAAGCAAAATTTTTCTTGCACCCTTTTTATTGCAAATAATTTTTGTCGGAATTCTCACTTTGTATTGTTTTCAATCGAGTTTCGGGCCCCGCCGTGCAATCTTTCTCCCCAGCATTAGCGCCTGCGGTATGCAGCACTATTATATTTCTGTTCATTTTTTGCTTCCTTGACCTGCTTGACACGGCAAGCCTAGCCTACCCTCCCTCCGTGAGCTGGTCGTGACAGGCGGCAAGATCTGCAATTTAACAAACCTCCCGTACATCAGTCACCGTGCCAATCCAAATAGAATGCGATAAAGAAATTGCATTTTCCTTAATAAATTCTCCGTATAAATTTAAAGGTATTTTTACTTTACATTTTTACTTTAAGTAGGATACTGCGCACGTCTGGGCTAAAAATTCAGAACTGAAGACCGATTATTGCCAATATTCACAGGCCTACATTCACCAAAGAAAATGAATCCAATAAGGGAATCTTTGGCAACCGAATAAATCCATACATGAATGAAACCAGAAATGAACAGGCCTGCAAAACGAGTGCATTGCTGATCTATCCGATTGATAAGTGTTTATGGATGCGACTTGCTGAGTCCAGGAAGCACTCGGAATTCAGTTGGTTTGCATAATAGCTACTGCGCCCTGTAAAACCGGTATCAGATTTCGCTCTGGCAAGAATTTAAGTTACAACTAACGCCACAGCTTCCCCTCCCCCGGGGGCGCGGTCGTTTGCACTGAAACTGCTGCGATGCCACCCCAGATTTGTGACCGCACGCAGATGGACTGACAATTTATGAGATTCGGCTCAAAAGCCGAACCAGTGGCTCACTTCCTGTCTGCCTCTGTCGCGCTGCTAATTATGGAAATCACAGTTATTTTCCGCGCGGCTTGAAGCTTGCAGAGAACCGGAGATTGTTTGCAAACTTAACTGCCCTCTGATGAGGGTTGGTTTTTTCAACTTGGGAATGATCAATGAGAGGCTGCCAGGCTGAGCAGGGACTGTTCTAATAGGAAAAATGGTTCACATAGTTTCATATCGGACCAAGTAGAGCAGCGAATCGGTGTCTTCAGTGGATTCTTCATCGATAACAGTGAGTGTCATTATTCCAGTCCCTGCGTATTAGGCAGCATTTCCTATTCCAGTCAGTCTCCAGATTAAATTCAACGAGTTTCAAGTGTGAATATTCATATTTGGAGGGCAGAAGCCGCTTATAGATACACGGATTACTTAGTTAGTCTGTTGAGGCTTTGCTTATCTAAACAGCATAATGTGGCAACAATAATATGCTTCGCATCCATAGGGATAAAAATCCCTATTCATTAATCGCAATGCCGCGGCTGCATCAATTGCCAGCTGAATCTCACAACAAACTATCCTGGCTACTCTAAAACCCAGCTGATCCATTCTTTGCTCGGGATTATCGGCCGGGACGACTGCCTCCCAGATCAAGAGCTCCCCGCTGTGCACTGCTACTAAGTACGAATTGCTAATGCAAAATTCTTTAAAAAGAACCCTCCAGGCGCGCACTTACTGGTGGTTGAAGCGTTTTACTAGTTAGGATGTAATCGCACAAATTGCCAAAACCAAATTCGTTTAACCATCATTGGCTGCAGGATTTTTCTCCCACCAGACCCACTGCTATCTGTTTTCACTTGTTGCACCCGTCACGCCCGACGCTTTCATTCCCCCCAGCTGCAACCATGGGGTTCCGCCACCCTCAGCCAATCGCAAGCTGATGGGAAAAGTCTGGGATCGGCAGCTAGACAGTCATGGCAGAAAAGCCATGCCAAGCAAGCGACACAGATAAGAAGAGCTTTCCAGACCTGGAAGTGTTTAAATCCCCCCAGCCTGCACCGGAACGTAGTTTTTCCGTCCTCCAAAATAAACCATCGGACCCGCTAGTCGAGTTGCCCGAACCGGTCTGGGTCCCACAAAATGACGCCGGTAAACAAGCGGCAGCAGCGGCAGCGTGATCGCAGGAACACCCTGCGATTCCTGATCAATGAATTTAACGACTACGGGCATCGGACCACAGTGCACGGCCTGGGCCACATGTACCAATCCACCGACATTAAACGAAAACTGTTCTGGCTCTGCATCACCATCGTCAGCTGCGCCGCTTGCGCAGTTCACATCTACTTCATAGTAGCCAACTACATGGAGACCCCGGTCAACTCGGTCATCCTGCAGGGCCGAATTCGTCAAGAGTTTCCCGACGTTACTTTCTGCAACATGTACCCGATCTCCGAGTCGGTGCAGTACCACGCCGCAGAAGAAATCCACGGTCACATTAGCCGCTATTGGAGCTACTTTAGCGGCTTTATCAAGTACGGTAATTTCTCGGAGAATGACAGAGTTGGCCGGCTGAAAGTAGCCAGAAATTTCATGCAGATTTTCTGGGCTTCTGAAGACACGCGTGACTTGGCGCACGATGACGACCTGTTCATCGTGCAGTGCACCTACAAGAATCGCGTGTGTTCCAATAAGCAGTTCAAGATGATTCAGAACCTGCACTACTGGAACTGCTACACATTTGCGCCCAGGTTTGAGAGGGGCCAAGAGGACCGGCAAGTTTACTCCAGCAACGAGGACGAAGGCCTGAATTTGATTCTGTACACAAACTCGCACCTACGCACGGTGCATCCCAGCAACGGCCTGACCACCATCCGGGACGTTTATTACGATGACGAAGTACAGAACCATCAGGGCGATCAGTCAAACTTTTTAGAACGCTACTTGGAGAATTTCAACCTGTCACTGAACCAGCTTCTAGCCGGGGACAAGCTGGAGCCGGACGGCATGCGGGTGATTCTGCACGAGAAGGACACCTACCCGCACATGGACATGAACAGCGTCATAGTTGGCAACGGCGACTTTTCCAACATTAATTTCTACATGGAGCGAAAACTTTCGAAAAATCGACCCGAGCATCCATGTCGGATTGAGACCAGCGGCACGGAAGACTGGATGGAGTACATGGCGTACTACCCTGGCAACAATATCCGGTATCCGGGCCCGAAGCCGCCGCCAAACTTCAAGAAATTCAAACGAGCTCGTTTAGACTACATAGTTGAGAAGAGCCAGGCCATGTTCTGGTCGGCGTGCCACTGCTACACGCACATAATGCCGTTCCAGTGCTTCAACACGGAGCTGTGCTACCACTGCCGCAACGGCACCGATCCCGTTGAGATCCAGCGCACTCTGCGCCACATCAGATGCCACGATGAGGTCTACGAATACCGGTTGAAGCACGAGATATTCGATTATTTCCGCGAGTCGCAGAACTTCCAGCCGTGCAGCGTCAACAACTACAATGTAAAGATGGGAAGCTCCGCCTGGCCTAGCCAGCGGGACATTCAGTTCCTCATCAACCAGTTCGTCATTCCAGCATTCCAACACGAGACGGTTGGCTCCAAAAGCTACAATCACATACTGCGCAAGACCCGAGTGGCGCCGATCCACGACGTTATTAGCCAGGACACGTCTGGCCACGGCATCAACTGGACGGCGGCGGAGTATCTGGTGCGCAAGAACTTCCTGAAGGTGGCCATCCACGCTGACAGTCCCACCGGCACTCTGCACGAGGAGGTGGAGAGTTATTCCTTCGCCGAGGCCCTGTCTGAAATTGGTGGGATTTTCGGGCTGTACGCCGGCGTGTCAATCCTGTCGTTCTTCGAGTTTGTCGAGCTGATCTACCTGATGAGCACCAAGCCGAATGAGCCGAAGCCACCGCGGCGGCTGCAGCAACAATCATCAAGCTCATTGGATCGGCGTAGGTCACCGCTGCGACCCTCAAATTCCTCCATGCTGGCAGCCTCGCTGCTTCTGAAAGAGGCTGTGGAGTCCGGCGATGTGGCGCCGGAGGAGCTGGAAAACTGCCGCCGACTGCTTGGGCTGCCAGACGAAACTCCCGCGGCCCAGGAGACCCCGGAGTTGGAAGTGACAATGGCCTAGATTCCAAGGATAGCGCGTAGCCATTGGGTTGTAAAATTTGATACATGTGTGTTTTCAATTCGCCAATAAACCAAACATTGTTATTATGGTGGGTGGCCCGGTGCTTACTTTGAGTTTAATGAAATACGAACCTTGAAGGTCTTAGTCGTACATCTGGTGTAACTCTACCGGTAGCTGGTCAAAATGTTGGCATGCGGACTATCGTACATATTATAGATAATTGTATTAACCGTTTTGTAATATTCTATGAAATTTTAACCGCTAAAATTCTATGCACACTCAGCTTACTTGAGCTGTTCATTAGTGACGAATTTTCCATGAATTACCCAGCCAAAAACATTAAAAACCGTTGATTGTCTGCCAAAATTTGCATCTTGAACCTCTCCCTCCAGAAGTCAGTACCAACGCGGCTCTCAGTATGCAGTCTGCCGTCTGTCATTATTAATGGTTATTCTAGCACGAGCAAAAGAATTCGCATATAAAGTTGCACAAAAATCCATCTATCCAATATTTTTACTGCCACTGATAAACTAAATGCATAGCTTTCATAAATTGTTATCGTTTTCTACTTTTACTGCATTGGTAAGCATGCAGTCAGCCCCTGGTTGCAAACCTTTAAAAGCGTCCCAAAAAATTTTCCTAGGATCATCTGCACTGCACAATCCATTGATATCATAATAATACGCAACTTTTCCAACGAATGTTAAGTACCTAAATCTTCAACTGTCAAACATTGAAAGCTTAAAAACAGTCGCATTTAAAACTTAAGCAAGATTTTGTTCCTTTTTCAGCTAATTGGCACTCTGCCCTCTTCCTTATAAGTGCGCTATATTTACCCACTTGATCTACCCTGTGCTTTTGTCCACTGCAAATAGTTTTTGTAAATAAAAATATGTATTATTACTGAATCAGTGCAAAACTGACTCTACCAATTGGTATATGATTTGAATGCACCCTTCTACTCTATCTAAAGCTCCGCAACGCCCAGATACGCATGCAGACTTCCCGCTCATCTCTAACTAACACAACTGCCATAGACATCACTGCGTTTGCACGCTTGCTAATCAATGAAATCAATCGATGAATTGAAGCAAAAAGTGTTGAGTTGAGCCGAACACCTCGCCAAACAAGCGCAAGCCGCCATGCAGAGCCTCTCGGGACTCGCCGCTGACACCGCAGCCTCCAACACAGGCGATGCCGCGGCCGACTCTAACCAGCCGCCAAAGCCGATGCCGAAGCACCTGCTAGACTGGCAAGTGCAGGTGGGCCACCTCAGCATCCCCGTGAACGGCCTGCTGTTGGCTGAGAACTCGGCCTGGTTCTATCAGCACTTTAGCCGGCTAGAAGAGGCTGAAGCTGCATCGCCGACTGCGGACCAGCGCGTGGTCAGGGTTGACTACGACTCGCCAGAGGGTCTGCAGCTGGTCCTGCGGCTCATCGGCTGCACCGGTCGAGGCGACGAGGACACTGCGGACGAGCAGCAGGAGCTGCGGGGGCCACTGAGACCGGACTGGATAGGCGGGCTGGTGCGCGCGGCGTTGCACTTTCAGGTGAGGCGGCAGGCGGATCTCCTTGGTGGCGAGGCGGGAGACCCTTGGACCATTTACGGCAAGATACAGGTGGGGAATGTAACTTTGTTTGATGTCGGAATACAGCTGCCCTGGTATAGTACAATCGTAATTTACAAGATTTTACCAAATAAAAAAATATTTTTTTTTATCAGAACATTTATCAAAGTGATTCCTTTCATAGGCTAATCTACCAAACCACAACTGCATTTAGGCCCCCGCACATGCATCGATGCGTAAGCTTGAACCAACCCCAAAATAAAGATAGAAATGGCGCGCATTACGAGCAAGAGTAAACAATAATCATCCGTATAAAAAAGCTATTTTCATTGCAGATCCCAAATGCATTCAAAGCAGAATTCTCCAGTCCTGCAGAGCGTTTTTCCTACAGCTAGTTTCCCTAAAAGCCAAAAAATTAAAAATCTCTAAGCCGCTTCTCAAAAAACCTGTAAAATTTTGTTAAAAATTTGTGCTAGTTAAATGCATTCAAAAATTGGATTCAACTAAGCCTGCCCAAGTCACCAACTCATGCAAAGCCTGAGCCCACGCCCGCTAATTTAAGGCAATCGGCATCCTGGATCTGGCCCTGTCAGCTACCCTCCGCAACCTGTCCATCCTCAACTGCTGGACCTACTGGCGCGCCGCCGTCCAGTCGGAGTGGCCGTTGCTGCAGACGGCCGTCCAGTCTTGGCTGGCCGCAAACTTCCTGCAAGCCTCAGCTCAGTCGGAGTTTCCTGCAGCTGCCCGAAGCTGACCTCATCAACCTGCTGCGACATCGCCAGCTCAACATCGACTCCGAGCTGGACTTGCTTGACCCGATCCAGCGTTGGCTGGACGCCCAGACCGATGCTGCGCCGAGCCGACAGGCGCAGGCAGTCGCCGTGCTGCGCTGCATTCGGTACAGTCCGCCTGACGCCCTGCGCAGGCGCTCGAGCTCGACAGGTCGCCGCTGGTTCAGCGATTCGGCCTGAGTCCTGGCTGCCGACTTTCTGACTGCGCCGGCTGAGGCGACGCACGCGGCGGAATGCGGCCGAGTCGGAGGAGTTTCGGATGCCGCACGAGGTGATCTTCGTGTGCGGCGGCTGGGAGGGCCTGCAGAACGATCCGAACTTCGGACCGTCGGACGCCGTTCAGGTAAGACTCGAGGACAGGAGGATAGGCAGGGAGTCAGGCAAGGCTCGTCTGCAGACGCAGCCTCTCCTCCCTTCGCTGCTGCAGATCTACAACTACCACGAGCGGGCCTGGGCGCGCCACGGACACCCGGATGGACCTGTGCTGGGCTGCGGGCACGCCTACTCCGGCTGCGTGCTGCTCGGCCACCGGGTCTACGTGGTCGGCGGCTACGTTAAAAGACGGACGGCTGGCGACCCGGAGGGACCTACCGCTGGAGTGAAGGCGTTTGACCTCCTCACCCATAGGTGGGAGCAGCGGGCCAACATGCATCATCAAAGAAACTACGTTAAGCGCCGCAGAGTTGGACGGCCTGGTCTATGCCGTGGGCGGGCACAACGGGCGAGGACGGCTGAACAGCGCGGAGCAGTACTGCCCGAGCAGCAACCGCTGGAAGATGATTTCTAACATGCTGATGGTGATTGTTGACTTGCTTGCTGATTATCCATTTATAAGCAGCTATTATATGATGCTATATTTGTGATTGAAAAATATTTACGAAACAAAAAGGCAAAATTTTAACTTTAGGTGCGCAGCGATGCTGGCTGCGCTGGTCTCCAGGGCCACCTGTACGTGTGCGGCGGATTCGATGGACAGCAGTTCTTCAGCTCGGTGGAGCGATACGACCCCGTAGCCGATCAGTGGACTTTTAGTCCCTGCCATGCAGAGCGTTCGCTCTGGCCTCTCAGTCTGCGTCTGCGACGGCCAGCTGTACGCCCTGGGCGGCAACAACGGCAGCAGCCGTCTGGCCTCGGTTGAGCGCTTCAACCCGGAACTATGCCAGTGGACCCTGATGCCGCAGATGCTCACCCAGCGCAGCAATTTCAGCTCTACGGTACTTCGCGGCGAGATCTACGCGATTGGGGGCTGGTCGGACCAGACCAACACCACCGTCAGCCTAGTGGAGAAGTGGCGGCCCAGTCCAGAATCGGCTTGGGAGGTGGCGCCCGGCCTGCCGCTGCCCGCCTCCGCCAACTGCTGCTGCTGCGTCTCCGGCCTCGTATTCGTTGAAAGCCTGCTCTCCGCTGCCGAACCGCCCATCCCGAAGCCGCCAAGAATCGCCGAGCAGCCGCAGCACGCACAAGATGAGCCGAGAAATCTGTCGGCGCTGCTGGCTCCGTGTCATCTCCGGCTGAAACGAAGCTAATTTTTTTCATTCCATTTTACAAATTGACAATTTTTTATTTAGTACGTGCGCTCTCCAGTGCGCTATGGAATAAGTACTCTTACGAACAGATGTTCCCATTTCTTTGCAGTGATGAAAAAAGAAACTGCTAATGTTGACCGATGTTGTTGCGTATTCATTTGGCCGAATAATTGCCGAAGTAAATCGTCAAGTTTCGGGTCCGATTAAATCCCATATTTCTCCTACCCAATATTTGCCAGTTATCAGGCAGTGCCCTAAGCCACGCTGTGTTAAAGCCTGTCTTTATTTTATGCTCTGTACATTTGGTTATGTTCAACTTTCTGCTCGATGGCAAAGTGAGCTACGGCGGTGCTGCGCTAAAAAAACACAGGGTCCCATGGAGATAGCGCTGATGGATGGAGTTAGCAGCTTGATAGGCGTAGTGATTTCTGAATTATTGGTGAATCAAAGTTTTTCAACATTCCACTTTTGTTACTAATTAAACGGATTAAACGCCTGCGGTAACTTCATGGTGCAATGGCCCATATACAAGCGTATTGCATCATTTTAAAACGACCAAGAGACTTGAGTAGAAAAAAACCTAATCTGCAAAGTGCAAAACTGTCTTAAGCACTATTACGTGTGGTACTAGTTGATGACTAAATAAAACAATAAAAATAAATTTAGACACCCAACCAATCGACCAGATTTACAGCCCACGCCACAGCCGCAGCTAGTTTTGCGCGGCGCATCCGAGTGCTGTGTACAGCTGCTCAGTCTGACGGGCTGGAGGGGCCGCAACACCCACTATGAATTTACCCAGCCCAAACTGGTACCCGATCTCAGCTGGGTGGACTGAAGCAATGCGGGATTAAGTGCCTTGCTCAATGGCACAAATTGTCTCCTAGGGCCGGGACTCGAACCCACGACCTTCCAAGTCATAAGGCAGTCGCCCTAGCTACTAGGCTACAACTCCTATTAATCACTGACAGCTGATAAAGTCAAGTACAAATAGGCCTGTAAAATGAAGTGGATATGACTGATTGTATTAAATATGCTTTTTTGCAGCTCATGCAGCATTGCATGATGCAATTTGGTAGCTTGACAGTCAAAAACTATTTCTAGTGCAGTTTCAGGGCTTCCTTAAACTGCCACTTGCCCACAATGTTGGTAGCGTTGGCATGTGCCAGCTGACTTGAGGCCTGCTTATCAGCATGCTACGAGTAATTGCAGCAAATGTTGCTTAACTTGCACCGCTGATGGGGACTAAGCCCACCTCTGTGGGTTGAAATATTACAACTTGACCCTGAACTAAACTTGCTATGTATTCAGGTGTGACTTCTTATGCATGAATTCGTACTTTAGCTGCGTTTGGTAGCATTTTGAAACCAATATAGCTCGAGTAAAAACGTACGACTCACAAGCACGATTGCTATAGTCAAGCCATCTAGATATTTGTTTACGAGCAAGGCAGCTCTGGGAAATGCTTTCTAGCTCGTAGAACTATTACGACTAAGTAGTTTATCTAGCCAAGATTTCATACCGTCACAATTGTTAAAAATAAGCTGCAGCTTTTACGTTGCAAAGGTCGCGCCGAATTTGAGCGAAAAAAATTCTATGGCTCCGCTTGTTTAATCGGCCCTCATTAAACTAAAAAAAACAATAAAATCTAGAAATTGAAGCAAGAAGTGTTGAGTTGAGCCGAACACCTCGCCAAACAAGCGCAAGCCGCCATGCAGAGCCTCTCGGGACTCGCCGCTGACACCGCAGCCTCCAACACAGGCGATGCTGCGACCGACTCTAACCAGCCGCCAAAGCCGATGCCGAAGCACCTGCTAGACTGGCAAGTGCAGGTGGGCCACCTCAGCATCCCCGTGAACGGCCTGCTGTTGGCTGAGAACTCGGCCTGGTTCTATCAGCACTTCAGCCGGCTAGAAGAGGCTGAAGCTGCATCGCCGACTTCGCCAACTGCGGACCAGCGCGTGGTCAGGGTTGACTACGACTCGCCAGAGGGTCTGCAGCTGGTCCTGCGGCTCATCGGCTGCACCGGCCGAGGCGACGAGGACACTGCGGACGAGCAGCAGGAGCTGGGGGGGCCGCTGGGACCGGACTGGATAGGCGGGCTGGTGCGCGCGGCGCTGCACTTTCAGGTGAGGCGGGTGGTGAGAACGGTCCTCGAGGGCCCTCTCATAGTGTACTTTTCCTCAAACAACAACAACAGCAACAACAAAGTACGCCGTCTGATGAAAAAGTGCAGCGGAATTTTCCTCAGAACGGATAAAAACAGAAAATCGAGCGATACAAGGAATTAGTCATATAATAGATTTACACGAAGCATACGTTTTAGGTTTTGCTGCAAGTAATCATCTTTAGAGGCTCATTCCAAAATAAAACCAATGAGTGTCCGTAATAAACAAATTGACCAATCAAAATCATCTTTGCTCGTCTCACTGACCCATCTAAGGCAATCGGCATCCTGGATCTGGCCCTGTCAGCTACCCTCCGCAACCTGTCCATCCTCAACTGCTGGACCTACTGGCGCGCCGCCGTCCAGTCGGAGTGGCCGTTGCTGCAGACGGCCGTCCAGTCTTGGCTGGCCGCAAACTTCCTGCAAGCCTCAGCTCAGGCGGAGTTCCTGCAGCTGCCCGAAGCTGACCTCATCAACCTGCTGCGACATCGCCAGCTCAACATCGACTCCGAGCTGGACTTGCTTGACCCGATCCAGCGTTGGCTGGACGCCCAGACCGATGCTGCGCCGAGCCGACAGGCGCAGGCAGTCGCCGTGCTGCGCTGCATTCGGTACAGTCGCCTGACGCCCGCGCAGGCGCTCGAGCTCGACAGGTCGCCGCTGGTTCAGCGATTCGGCCTGAGTCCGGCTGCCGACTTTCTGACTGCGCCGGCTGAGGCGACGCACGCGGCGGAAGCGGCCGAGTCGGAGGAGTTTCGGACGCCGCACGAGGTGATCTTCGTGTGCGGCGGCTGGGAGGGCCTGCAGAACGATCCGAACTTCGGACCGTCGGACGCCGTTCAGGTAAGACTCGAGGACAGGAGGATAGGCAGGGAGTCAGACAAGGCTCTCTGCAGACGCAGCCTCTCTCCCTTCGCTGTGCAGATCTACAACTACCACGAGCGGGCCTGGGCGCGCCACGGACACCCGGATGGACCTGTGCTGGGCTGCGGGCACGCCTACTCCGGCTGCGTGCTGCTCGGCCACCGGGTCTACGTGGTCGGCGGCTACGTGCAGAACCGCGCCACTGGCTATCAGGGGCCTACCGCAGGCGTCAAGGCGTTTGACCTCTGCCGCCAACGCTGGGAGCCGAGAGCCAACATGCATCATCAAAGAAACTACGTGAGCGCCGCAGAGTTGGACGGCCTGGTCTATGCCGTGGGCGGGCACAACGGGCGAGGACGGCTGAACAGCGCGGAGCAGTACTGCCCGAGCAGCAACCGCTGGAAGATGATTGCCAACATGCTGCAGGTAATGCTCGGGCAGGGACGCAGACTGTTATGTAACGCATTTGATTTTCTGAGTGAGCTATCATCCGATGGCCGCATAGGGTTAGCTGATTGCTTGACGGTATTGACTAAAATCCATTGTTTTGGCTGTGTAGCTCGTATCATCCCGTTCATCAAGACAAGGAATGGTATTACACCATGGTTTTTCAACCTTATGCGCTTAGGTGCGCAGCGACGCAGGCTGCGCTGGTCTCCAGGGCCACCTGTACGTTTGCGGCGGATTCAACGGCCACCAGTTCTTCAGCTCGGTGGAGCGATACGACCCCATAACCGACCAATGGTCCTACGTAGTTGCCATGCAGAGCGTTCGCTCTGGTGTCTCTGTTTGCGTCTGCGACGGCCAGCTGTACGCTCTGGGCGGCAACAACGGCAACAGCCGTCTGGCCTCGGTAGAGAGATTCGATCCTGAGCTGAACCAGTGGACGACTATGCCGCAGATGCTCACCCAGCGAAGCAATTTTAGTGCCACGGTACTTCGCGGCGAGATCTACGCGATTGGCGGCTGGTCGGACCAGACCAACACTACCGTCAACGTAGTGGAGAAGTGGCGGCCCGGGCCAGCCTCAGCTTGGGAGGTGGCGCCCGGCCTGCCGCTGCCCGCCTCCGCCAACTGTTGCTGCAGCGTAGCGGGCCTCAACCTCATTGAGAGTCTGCTCACCCCGGCGGAACCATCGCCGCAGCCGCAACTCCCACCGCCAAGGCCGCAGCAGCAGCAGCAGCAGCTGACCCACACAGAGCAGGAGGAGCAGAGGCAAGGGCAAGATGAAACGGATCTAAGTTCATCTTCCAACTGACTCATTTTTGTTCTAACTGACACATTTGCAGCGATTGCTTATTGTCAAGGTCATTTGTATGGCGCTGCCGATCTATCGTGCGCAGTCAAAAGCTTTATTTCTATTTTATGTTGCTCAATGACTCAATGCTGAACAGTATGCTTGAATTTGGCGATCTATAGAATCTTCAGAGTTTCAACCGAAAAATGAAAAGCAAACATTATTCTTCAGCTTACCCTGGAATTTTCGTTATGCAAAAAATAGACTCGACAATGTCGACGAATGATTGACACATTCGTTAGTCAATTATATTCCTCTTTGCTTAAATAAAAAATTTAAAATTTGGCATTTCACCTTTTAAAGTGCCGAAGAGTTCCAAGTCTAAATAAACCATCCGACGGAAAAATACTTTTCCAATGTGCTGCAAGCGCATACGGGGGGGAACGATTGCCAAGCAGGCAGAACTGAAAGACTACAAAGCTGCAACTGGGAAATGCGAAGCCGGGTTGGGAGGCTTCACCTACAACCTGCTGCAGGACAACCCCAGGGACTGTGCAACCTCCAAGCTGTCAGTCAGTCGGATTCCTTTAGAGCGCAAAGTTTATGTTAGCGCCGAAAAAAGTTCACTTCAGGCGCAATCCAACTGCAGCCCCCACTAGCCTCTCTGTGAGGTTCGCTCCAGCTATTCGGGGATGGGAAATTCAACTGTGTTGTCACTCTTTGCATTTTATGTAGCTCTCTCTAATGTACGAAAATTAACAAGTATGCGTGATCGTCCTTCAATGATATAAAGTAGATTGTTTATTTTCTAAGATATGTTTAAAAAATTGAGATTGTAGTTTTCTGGTGTCATTACAAAAAAATTAATTACTTATGCACAGGTAATAAAACTACTATTACATTTAAATGATGTTAAAACTTGCAATACTTGAGATGGATGAAACTCGAGGGTGGAAAATTAAATTTGAAAAAGAAAAGCTTGATGAGGTTCAGACCGGGTAGATTTGTTTCAGGCAGGCTTGATGAGGTTCAGATGGGGTAGATTTGTTTCAGGCAGGCTTGATGAGGTTCAGACCGGGTAGATTTGTTTCAGGCAGGCTTGATGAGGTTCAGACGGGGTAGATTTGTTTCAGGCAGGCTTGATGAGGTTCAGATGGGGTAGATTTGTTTCAGGAAGGCTTGATGAGGTTCAGATGGGGTAGATTTGCTTCAGGCAGGCTTGATGAGGTTCAGATGGGGTAGATTTGTTTCAGGTAGGCTTGATGAGGTTCAGATGGGGTAGATTTGTTTCAGGAAGGCTTGATGAGGTTCAGACCGGGTAGATTTGCTTCAGGCAGGCTTGATGAGGTTCAGATGGGGTAGATTTGCTTCAGGAAGGCTTGATGAGGTTCAGACCGGGTAGATTTGCTTCAGGCAGGCTTGATTAGATTTGTTTCAGGCAGGCTTGATGAGGTTCAGATGGGGTAGATTTGTTTCAGGCAGGCTTGATGAGGTTCAGATGGGGTAGATTTGTTTCAGGTAGGCTTGATGAGGTTCAGATGGGGTAGATTTGTTTCAGGTAGGCTTGATGAGGTTTAGACGGGGTAGATTTGCTTCAGGAAGGCTTGATGAGGTTCAGACCGGGTAGATTTGCTTCAGGTAGGCTTGATGAGGTTTAGACGGGGTAGATTTGCTTCAGGTAGGCTTGATGAGGTTCAGATGGGCTAGATTTGTTTCAGGTAGGGTTGTTGAGGCCCAGAAGGGGTAGATTTGTTTCAGGTAGGCTTGGTGAGGTTCAGACGGGGTAGATTTGTTACAGGTAGGGTTGTTGAGGCCCAGAAGGGGTAGATTTGTTTCAGGTAGGCTTGATGAGGTTCAGAAGGGGTAGATTTGTTTCAGGTAGGCTTGATGAGGTTAAGACCGAGTAGATTTGTTCCAGGTAGGCTTGATGAGGTTCAGACCGGGTAGATTTGTTTCAGGTAGGCTTGATGAGGTTTAGACGGGGTAGATTTGTTTCAGGCAGGCTTGACGAGGTTCAGACGGGGTAGATTTGTTTCAGGTAGGCTTGACGAGGTTCAGATGGGGTAGATTTGTTTCAGGTAGGCTTGTTGAGGTTCAGACCGGGTAGATTTGCTTCAGGTAGGCTTGAAGAGGTTCAGACGGGGTAGATTTGCTTCTGGTAGGCTTGATGAGGTTCAGACGGGGTAGATTTGTTTCAGGTAGGCTTGATGAGGTTTAGACGGGGTAGATTTGTTTCAGGCAGGCTTGGTGAGGTTCAGACGGGTTAGATTTGTTTCAGGTAGGCTTGGTGAGGTTCAGACGGGGTAGATTTGTTTCAGGTAGGCTTGACGAGGTTCAGACCGGGTAGATTTGTTGTAGGCAGGGTGTTCCGTTTGCAGCAAAAGAGTTTCATGAAGTTTCACTGCGAAAAGAAAACCTAATTATTTTGAATCAAAGATCGGTGAAAATATACAGTGCAATAAAAGCGATGGCAGCATCAAATAGGCCCCCGAAGCTGTCACTCAAACTCGAGTTCCAGGCCGGTGCCGGCCATCTCCGCCGCGTAGACCCTGTCGAACAGTTCGCTCTGGCTGACGGTGAAGAAGCGCTTCCAGTCACCAATCTGACCGCTGCGCATGAAGCTGAAGGAGTCCAGCATGCCGGGAACCCCGCTGTAGTTGGTGGCCGGGTTGGCTTTCATCGCTTCGAAGCTCAGCGCTTTGGCTAAGCGGTCGACATCGGCTTGGCTGACTTGAACGCCAAGGAATTCCGCCACCCGAGGTATCTCCGTGAGCGGCCGGCGCACCAGGTCCTCGAACTTGACCAGCAGCAGGTGCGGCCGGTCCCGCTGGGCCCACCAGGCTTTGGCCACGCGGAACCAGTTGCCAGCCACTATCCAGCCGTCCATCCACATGTCGAAGAATCTGTTGAAGTCCCAGGGCCAGGGTCCGTAGTCTACGACGCCCTTATAGAAATGGTAATAGGACACCATGACGTCCTTGGGGTTGCGCAGCACGCAGATGCTTTTGAGGCCGGCAGCCGCCTCGATGCGCGGCCCGATGATGTGATAGGGCAGGTGGGTCTTGATGATGCGGGGACGGGGCATCTCCGCCAGGTAGTCCAACGGGTAACAACCGTCCGGATGGCCTGGAAACTGCGACGTCCAGTTCTCTTCAAGGAAAGGCACCCGTTCAAACACTCGGTTGGTTCGGGCACCGGCAAAGTCCAGGTTGTGTCGCAACAGCCAGGCCAGCTCCTGCATCAGGGTGGTGCCGCTTTTGGGAAAAGTGGCAATCAGCAGGTCGTCTGGATGGAACACAAACTCTTGTTCTACGCGCTCGATTTTCTCCCGCGTGGTCCAGTGAACGAACAGGACATCCTTGTATACGAATTCGTTCATCATTCTCGGGTACTTGGGGTTTAGTTCGCTCATGTCGACCGAGTCATTAGCGGAATATTCGTCATCAGTTCTAGAGGCTGGAGACGACTTGTGCATCTCGGTTCGGTACCGGCTGGATGGCGAGACGATGATTATTGAAGGAGGGATTCAAACTGTTGAGCACAAAGTGAGTTTCTTACAGTAGCCTCATTGAAATGAAAATTAAATAATCGATGTAGAACTATTAGTTTAGGTGTAGGCTATGTACTCGTACTTTCAGGCTGCAATATTGAGAGGAAACCGTTCTAATTCTTGTCTTTTGAATTTTTCTAGTTAAAAACCTTTCGAATAGTTTCTTTTCCAGACTTGGCCTTTTAGAACTCCACGGATGGGTGGAACAGGGGTGACGGTGTCCGGGGGGGGGGAGCGCTCGCTCAAACAGCTGCCTCATTTTCAACAACGGGTTCGGGTTGGGGAGTTGGCGCAGCTCCAACGTGGCACCGTGAGTACTACGCCTATGGATAAGCGGGAATCAATCCAACATGTTACGAGTTTGTAGCATTGCGTCTTGGTCTCTATTTTTCGGCTCTGTATTTCTCCAACTTTCTCCCGTTAACACACACCACCTCAAGCTATCACACACCTCCTTATTGCAGTTGTTTAATTCGTTAAATTTCTGTTCGACTTGAAGTTAAATAAGAGCATATAGGAAAAGTTGTTTAGCTGCACATGGGGGTGACTACGCGGTTTGAGTGGGGCCAGCGGAGAACAGCAGGAGCGGGGCTTGGGACATGTGGAAGGTCGGCAGTCTCGCGGGAGCTTTTAGGACACGTTGGGACGTAGAGGGGGGGCGAGGCAGAGGGCGATCAGAAAGTTAAAGCAAAGAGTTGAACGCTAGCATATAGTGACTCGCAGCTACTCGTAACTCAGCTCTGCCGCTCTCCGAGGCTCGGGATCGTTGGAGAATGTCATATTCAAGGTAAATTCTGCTTAACTTAATCCTACTGAATCAGTCTGTGTTAATGTTAATGTTAATCGCAACTTATCGAGATTTCGGCAAAACTAATGCTCATTTGTAGCTCGTAAATTTAATTTTTCTTCGATATCCGTCTGATCCCAGGGAAATTTTAAGTAATTTAATATCACTAATTAGGCCGTAGAGACATACATGTATATATAATAAGATAAATATAAACTTGGCTAACAAATATGATGCATAATGCTAAATGTTACTCACTAAATAATAAAATAAATAAATAAAAATAAATTTAGACACCCGACCTTTCGACCAGATTTACAGCCTACGCCACAACCGCAGCTAGTTTTGCGCGGCGCATCCGAGGGCTGTGTACAGCTGCTCAGTCTGACGGGCTGGAGGGGCCGCAACACCCACCCTAAGTTTACCCAGCTCAAACTGGTACCCGATCTCAGCTGGGTGGACTGAAGCAATGCGGGATTAAGTGCCTTGCTCAAAGGCAAAAATTGTCTCCTAGGGCCGGAACTCGAACCCATGACCTTCCGGTCATGAGGCAGGGGCCCTAGCCACTAGGCTACAACTCCTCCTACACACTAAATACTACCCAGATGCACTTTTGCCTGTTGTCTGAAGTCTGAAGCGGGACTTACCAGTTGGCTTGGTGACCACCCGTTCTTCGTCTTTTGCTGGACCTCTAACTTTGGGGCTCCTGTAACAGCTGTATGCTCGCAAATATATATATAGGGAGAAAGAGAACGACTCCCCACCTAATTCAGAACGCTGATGAGGGATTGTGTTGCGTGACGCCACCCGGATGTCCAATCAAAGCAGCTATATTATGCGGAGATGAATAGAGAAGCTGAATCTGAAAGGCTCAAAGGCTTACTCAAGCTTGCAGGAAACGCGCGCCGTGTCTTGCTGAAAGAATGAAACCCAAGTAGAAATGCGCTGATTTAACTTAGGTAAAACATTTTGGTTGGGGTCGAAAAGAAATTTTTTATCAAGCGCTATATTCGTATGATAAAGTTGAAGCTAGAGTGAAGCAAGAGTTCACTGTCAGAGCATGAGTCCACTATCACAGCATGAGCTCACTGTCACAGCAAGAGTTCACTATCACAGCATGAGCTCACTATCACAGCAAGAGCTTACTATCACAGTAAATTGAATCAAAAAATCATTGGCCAAACTGTAAGCTACGAGGGTACCAGACCAGAGTGGCCGTGGGTTTTTACTTGAACAAATGGTGCAGCGAATAAACCCCCCCCGCGCCACCAGTAAAAAACAGAACCAGTCCTCAGTTGCTTGGAACCGGAGTTAGCCAGACAAGGGCCACCTGCTTTTCCTTCCGACTTCGATAGCTGAAGCTTTTGAGGTTTGGCTTGACTCTGCAGAGCAATAGAACGAAATGACTAGCAGTTCGCGCTCTCTAACGATCGCCTGCTCTCCGATTTCTTAGCAGGGGGGCGCTGATCGCTTCCAACTTGAACTTACTAATGCATGTAAAATCGTACGCCGAGGATAGAAATATCATTGCTGTGAGGCGAGCCGCTAGGGAAAGGGGGAACAGTGGAGTCAGTAGGGCTGGGGAAGAAAACTTAAGACAAAAATAAGAGTTTAAGCTCTTAACAAAGCGTGAGCATTAAACTTCGGTTCAGAACAAAACGTTGCTACAAGTTTGAGCGAGTACTTCCTGTTGTGAGCAAATCATGTTGTGAGCAAGTCGCAATACACTGGACACTTGTTGTCACTGATCATCGCCACCATCATTATGGCACCTACAGAAGAGGAGAACCATGCTGTGTAAGGCTGAGGTTCTTAAAAAATAATTGAGTTCTCTTACAGTTAAATAATGGCTTAAGTTTAGTAACTACCATGTAGCTATTAGCTTGAGGTTTTGTCTTGACCCACTGGCTGGAACAAAAAATAGCTCGTACATGTACTATCCCTGATCTCCAACCACAGTGTCCATCGCTATACTCCAACTCCAACCTCCGGAGCTCGGGGCAATCCTCCACCACCAGGACAACAGGAACCCGCTGCCTTCATTTCAGCCCAGTGAAGCACAGACGGAAGGAGCTCTGGGCCTGGCTAATCCTTGGCTGCGCCGCTACTAACGTCATCTTCCTTGGCGGCAAGCGACGCGCTTTCGGCGTTTTCGTGGCCCAACTGCACGTGGAATTCAACGGGACAATCTCCCTGGCAGAGCTCAACTGGATTGGCGACTCGTACGCCGCGCTCGGCTACATGACCACAACGATGAGCACCTCCATCATTTTGAGCAGCGGCAGGCGATTTCAATTCTTCCAGATGCTCGGCACACTGGCCATTTTATTAGCCTGCATCACCAGCGCCTACGTGCCGAATCCGCACTGGCTGTTCCTCACGCACACAGTCTTCCATGGCATCGGCAGCTCGCTGATCCTCAGCACAGTCGGCCTGGTGGTTAACGAACACTTTGACAAGCAGCATCCGTACCACATCCTGGCCACGACCTTGGTTTCAGGCGGATCCATCGCCTCCATCCTGTTCGTGCAGCTTTACGCCTACCTGATCGAGCAGTACACCTGGCGCAACGCTTTCATCATTCTTGGCGTCATTTACTTCTTCGTGAACATTTCTGGCAGCCTGTTCTTCACCAAACGCGAGGACTTGCCACCCTATTCAAGCAACAAGCAGTGCCTAGGCGCCTTCTGGGAAGTGGAACGCTCCAAAGTGCCTTACCTGCTGCTGTGGTTCCTAGACCGCATCATGACAAGCATAGTGACCTACGGCATGCTGCTCAACCTAGCTGACTATGTGCGCCGGCGCGAGGCCTCCCTAACTAAGAGCTCGCACCTCACGCTGCTATTCGCTTCAGGAGAGGCTTCCACCTACGCCATCGGCGCCGTGCTCGCCATCGTTACGAAAGACTTACTCAAAGGCTGTCTCAAATACATCCTCACCATCACTACCTTTATCATGTCGTGCAGTCTTATCTACTGGGAGGTGGTGGCGTCCAACAAGACTTTGAGCTACTTTCTAGCTTACGTGTCCGGTTTCTGCATGGGCCCCAGCATCACGTTCCTGTTCCCGGCTGGGGAGGAGATGACCACCCTGCCGGGACACCTGGCCTACCCATTCAGCCTGGCCGGCATGGGAGTCGGCATGGCGCTGTCGCCCTCCGTCACCGCCATGATTGCCGAGCGGTACGAGTACCGCTACTTCTTTGTCATCCAGGGCTTCCTCATGTTCATCAAGTTCCTAGCCCTGCTGCTCATCATTATCTTGCTCAAGGCGGCCAGCCGCAGGGATCGCTACGAGCTGCTCAAACAGATAGACGTTGAGAACGCAGCGCATCAGCATCAGCAACAACAGCAGGACCAGGATCCTGATGCTTATGCGGATCTTGAACGCGGCGATTCTGCGGTTGGACGGCGGAGTGCTGCAATTGTTAATAGCAAGATAAACTGATATCTGTGATTGGCTGGTGACTGACCTAGAAAGCAGGAAGGCGGGAGGTGGCTGTACGATAAGATAGGAAGGAGGGAGGTGGCTATACGAGAAGATAGGAAGGAGGGAGGTGGCTGTACGAGAAGATAGGAAGGAGGGGGTGGCTGGACGAGAAGATAGGAAGGAGGGAGGTGGCTGGACGAGAAGATAGGAAGGAGGGAGGTGGCTGGACGAGAAGATAGGAAGGAGGGAGGTGGCTGTACGAGAACTAGAAAGCTGTGGAAAATGGTAGGATCTTGAATTTCTGCAGCATTTTGAAGCAAGAGCAATTTGTACGTCGTGTGGTAGAGGCCTTTGCGTGAATATTTAGAATTTTTACTATCATCTAACGAGGAACAAATTTTCAGTTTTTTTCTGACTAGAAATTTGCTCTGATAAAGAACTTTAACAGAACTGCCGCGCTATCTAAAAGTAACGAAATCTACGATTTTATCTGCTTTGAAACTCTCAAACTGCCAGCATTTTATTAGCCTCTGTCTTTTCTGCTTTCCTGCAAAATTTGTTTAATCCGCTAATTAAATTATTACGTTTCCCTCTGCAATTTCTCTGGTACTTTGGTGGCGAGAATGATCTTTCTTTCAGTTTACTTAGACCTGCTGTGGCCTATTTCTGAGACAAGAAAGAAGGCGAATATAATAAATTATAATTATATTGCGTGCGAGCTTAGCCAAGGCTACAGCGATTGCAGTTAATGTTATACGCATGTTTACTCAGTAATCTTAAGCGCTCTATTATTCAACATAATATTAGCTATAGAATTCTTGTTAAGCAGGCAAGCCATTGGGCAAGAGACATCAAATAGATGATAAAAAATTACACCAGAAAACTACAGTATCTGTGCTCGCAAGGTACAGAGAAAGTGCGAAGTGCGTTTTTTGTTCAAAAATTCATTTCAGTGCCAGTTGAAATACTGATCCCGTACAAACAGTACAACAAAGAGAAAACACATCGAGAATGCACTTATTATGTACAGCTAGGTTTCTAAGATGAGGTGCAATTTAGATTTAAAAGATTTTAACTTCAATTATAACTCGCAACAGGCTACTGTCCAGTTGTTCAATTAGTAGCAGATTGTGAACGTGTCAACGATAAATTAATCAGTCGTGCAAAATAGCAAGCAATTAGCTAGCTAAAAAAGTAAGCAAAGCAAAAAGCCACATCTAGAAAGAAAAAGAAGAAGTGCGGTAAAAAAATGAACAAGAGTGTCTTGATGCTGGTTAGGTTCAGCTTTCGTAATTGTTGTTTGTGTACTATACAAGCGCGCCGGGGCTTTCACAAACACGGTCTTGCCTATCGAAATCTCTGACAGAAGACGCCAGTTTACGGAGAAGCGGATTAGCAGGATTAGCTTAGCAACAATAAAAAAAACAGCTCGCTGCCGAATTTTCACCAAAATTATCTGAAAATTAGCGCAATCCTATAGAAAATATTTTGCCTGCTTAATGAATGACTAAACGTGGCAAAAAGACTATGGATAAAACAAATAAAGCAGGTTTATAATTTTGTTAGAAATTAGAAGCTTCGTTACTTTTCTATGACGTAAAAAAGATTCAAAGAAAGCTTACAAAAAGCTTAAGCATGAGAAACAGACCATATAGTGCGAGGTTATTCTTAAAGCAGACAACAATGTAAATTGTGACAATTATTTACAGCGGTAGCTCAGATAAGTATGTCCTTCTTGCCGAATGCGTCATAGTGCAGCGGCGCCACTGAGCTGAGGGCGGCCGCGTGCAGCGGGTCGTAGCTGGCTCCCGGCAGCATCAGCGAGGCCAGGCTGGACTGGGGAAACGAGTCCACGTAGCCTGCGAATGGGATAACAGGCAAGGGGAAAATTGCCGGGGCTTAAGTCAGTAGATCGATATGGTGATCTTTGGAATGCTTGAAAGCGGGTAATGAGCATCAAACTGACCAGCAGCAACCAACGCAGGTCCTCGTGGACCGTATGGGTTGGGTCATGAAGGATCAGTTGGGTCATAAGGATCAGTTGGGTCATTAAGGATCAGTTGGGTCATAAGGATCAGTTGGGTCACAAGGATCAGTTGGGTCATAAGGATCAGTTGGGTCATAAAGGATCGAATGGGTCGTGAAGGTTCTGATGGGATCAAATGGGTTATGGAGGATCAGATCGGACTATCATACGGGATCAGACGGTCATTGTGGATCAGACGGTCATTAGGGATCAGACGGTCATTGGGGATGAGACGGTGATTCGGGATCAGACAGTCATTGGGGATCAGACGGTCATTGGGGATCAGACGGTCATTGGGGATCAGACGGTCATTGGGGATCAGACGGTCATTGGGGATCAGACGGTCATTGGGGATCAGACGGTCATTGGGGATCAGACGGTCATTGGGGATCAGACGGTCATTGGGGATCAGACAGTCGGGATCATACAGTCATTGAGGATCAGACAGTCATTGGGGATCAGACAGTCCTTGGGGATCAGACAGTCATTGGGGATCAGACGGTCATTGTGGATCAGACAGTCATTAGGGATCAGACAGTCATTGGGGATCAGAGAGTCATTGGGGATCAGACGGTCATTGGGGATCAGACGGTCATTGGGGATCAGATCCCAACGGGCACTCACCAAAGTTGAGCCGGATTGGTGGCGCCCCAAATGTGGGCGGCGGCACCTTCGAAAGGCAGGAGGCGGCTGCTGCAGCTGCGGCTCTTTTAGCCGCCTGGTGAAGAAAATCACCGCTGGCGTTTCCGCAGCCGACGCCACTTTTGCCGACGCCGGCGCCGCCGCCGCTGCCAGATGACACTCCGGATGAGGCGGTAGACGCGGGGGCGGCGTTGATCGAGCGGTTGTGCCCGACCGTCCGCGGCCGCTTAGCCGGACAGGCAGCGTCGGCCGGCTCGGCGTTGACGCAGAATTTCAGGCTGTCCGGCACCCGGCCGGCGAGGCCTCGCCGGATCTCCTCGGCGGCCAGCTCGCGCAGCTCGGCGCAGGCCTGGTCGCTGTAGAATGCGGAGCCCGGCGTGGCCACGACGTTCGGGCAGTCCTTCAAGGCGCCTGGCGGGGGCGGCGGCGGAGTGGCCGTTTTATCTTCGATCGCAACTATTGAGATCATTCTGTCTTGGGGCTTCTACGTCATCCTATCTTTGGCATATCTGAATTCAATTTTATCATTTCACTAGACGCCTATAAGTAGTAGGTAAGGAATTTTTGCTATATAAGAAACAAAACGAGCTCAAAATACAAGACTCACCGTTTTCAACGTCAACGGAGCATCTGTTGGGCAAGTCGAGGGCCAGGCCGCGGATGGCGCCGTCGCGTAGAGCTTCAGCCACGGCGGCCTCGTCCATGAGCGCCGCTGAGCAGGTGTTCACAAGGAAAAAGCCTGCACGAAAAGGAAGTATATTGATTTTAATCAGGAAATCATATAGAAATTAAGGAAAAGTTGCACGCTAGGAAGCACGAACACCTACCTGTCTTTTTGGCGCAGCGAATCGCCTGTTCGCTGATGATGCCTCGTGTGGTCGGCCCGTCGGGACAGTGCAGGCTGACGCAGTCACTGGCCGCTACGAGCTCTTCGATGGTGCTAGTGCGGCCGACGCCGAACGAGCTCTCAACGCCTTCGGCTAGGTTCGGGTCGAACACCACAACCTGGAAGCCGAAGGCTCGCGCTCGAATGGCCACGGCTGTGCCGACGCGACCTGTGATCGGAAGAAAATCATTTTAAAATCAATAATTAAATAAATGAAGAAAATCAATAATTACCTACATAGCATTGGCGTAGGATTGGTGGATGGTTGGAGGCGTGAAAGTTTGCAGCGTGTGCAAGGCAAATTAAGAGTTTCTAAGCCCCGGTGAAGAGTGGGTTAATTGTTGGTGTGAAAATTTTTTGTGTGCTAGGCAAGATAATAATTCCTAGCTAGGAAGGAAAAGGGTAGGTGCCAGGTGTGAAAAATTGGGCGCCGGGTGTGCAAAGTAAGACAAGAATTCCTAGCTAGCCTAGGAAAAGGGTAGGTGCCAGGTGTGAAAAATTGGGCGCCGGGTGTGCAAAGTAAGATAAGAATTCCTAGCTAGCCTAGGAAAAGGGTAGGTGCCAGGTGTGAAAAATTGGGCGCCGGGTGTGCAAAGTAAGATAAGAATTCCTAGCTAGCCTAGGAAAAGGGTAGGTGCCAGGTGTGAAAAATTGGGCGCCGGGTGTGCAAAGTAAGATAAGAATTCCTAGCTAGCCTAGGAAAAGGGTAGGTGCCAGGTGTGAAAAATTGGGCGCCGGGTGTGCAAAGTAAGATAAGAATTCCTAGCTAGCCTAGGAAAAGGGTAGGTGCCAGGTGTGAAAAATTGGGCACCGGGTGTGCAAAGCAAGATAAGAATTTCTAGCTAGCCTAGGAAAAGGGTAGGTGCCAGGTGTGAAAAATTGGGCGCCGGGTGTGCAAAGTAAGAAGATTGTTAGTGGGTGTTATTGAGACAAATTCTTAGCCGAGGCAGATTTGCACGTTCTACCTAAAACCACTGATGGACACACTAGTAATTACCAGCTTCGGAAGGAAAAACCACGTAGCTCATAACGGAGCACAGCTGGGCTAAGAGAAAAACTGTCCCATCAAACAAAACTGGAAGGATGAATCCTGGTGAAAATTAATTTTAGCCACAAAGTAGGATCAGGACGGGACACAAACAGGCTGGGCTAAAAACGCAAACTAGAAAAACGTTGCTCATGCTCACATGGTCTCTCCCTTTCTCGCTTTATCTGTGTCAGTGTTTCCAACCCAAAAAATCCTAGCCCCAATCTCTTTTGATGCAGAGCCGAAATAAGCCAGTCAGTCAGGTAAGGTCGCCCCTGTCTGCTCTAGCGTTATGGTCCTCGTGCCCAGAGTCTTTCGCTTGCCTGAATTTCGCTTCCATGATCCAGAATCCAGGCTCATGTCGCCCCCGCCCACTCTTTCTCTTTCTCGCCTGGTAGCAAAGGCGGCAAGGCAGGCAAGCGAAAAGCCTTTACCCCCCCCTGCCAGCCATGTAGCAACGTGGGCATCGAGATGTAACCCGAATCAAGGTGTAATCACAACCAGATCCAAAGCTCCCGATGCCAAAAATCCGCGAATATTCCTAGTTAAGCTCGGGTAGCAATGCTACCTCGGTGTGGGCGCCGGGCATTCTTTGCAACGTGCGTCTCCGATGCCCAGTTTTTGCCCAACTGGGTCACGAAGGATCTGGCGCCTCGGGGGGCCTAACGTGGAAGCGACTCAAATAATGCTTTGTTTTCTAGTTCTTCTTTCTACTCGATTTACGTGTGCGTGCTTGGCTTAGATTAGCAATCCATTATTTTTGCGAGCATTATGTACGGACAAAATGGCAAAAAGTTCGATACAGAAAACTGTTTTCTTCTCTTACTAACTTTCATGCTTGATACCAGGCTTCAATATAATGGAGGACGCGGGAGCCAGGGCTGAAAAAGAAAGCCGCCCTTTCCTGACCAGCCTCCCTCAGTTTCGCCTCGTCAAAAAGCGATCCTCCAACAGCCCCACCAAGCAGTCAGGAATTTCGGCCCAGCGAGCTTCGAGCCTCCACTCTGCCAGTTTAGCAATCGCAGCTGCCAGGGCTTATACTGGTTATATACTTCCAAACTCACTGAAAATACGGATCCTTGATCCAATCCACGTCTCTTTCCTTCTTCTCTAACTCGCCCTCTCTATTTCGCGCTCCCCAACCGGAGATGAATGACACTTATACCCTGCTGTGTCGGCTGCCGCAGCAGCTGGTTGCCCGGCAATAACTCAGAGCGGCGGCCGGGCCGAATTCTTGGAAAAGAGAGTCTTACTTAGTACTTGCTACCAGTGCCAAGTAGCTGGCCCGCTTCACGCCTGGCTAGCCACCCCGGGACGGGCGCTTCTTCCCTACTAGCCACCAAGGATTCGCTGCTGAGCTGTGGTGGTGACTGCACTGAGAGCACGAAGAGAAACAGTTGAATAAGTTGAGAAAAATGACTCCTATTGAACTGGGAGCTTCAAACCAGCTACCACGACGGTCGCTCCTTCTCTACCCTCCGCTCATGATCTACCTTCTGCTCCTTTTCTAACCTCCGCTCATGATCTACCTTCTGCTCCTTTTCTAACCTCCGCTCATGATCTACCCTCCGACCGTTATCCAGCCCCCAGTCCCTGCCCATGGAGTGGAGGACAGCCACTCAGTCTCCCAGACTCACTGAGAAAAATAGTTCACCACTCTTAATTAAGAATCAAAGCGACAGCAGTGTCAGACGGTTTCAGATTTTTGTTTTCAAACAGACTTGGTCTGCGGAACGCGTCCCGCAGGACCCAGTCCAGGCCCAACATTACTAGAATTGGAAGAGAGAAGCGGCTTTGAATTCCCAGAAGTGATGAGAATTCCTAGCAACCAGCGCTAGAACAAGCAGGGTCTGGAATCAGTTTTTATCCTGGTATATTCGCAGCGCCTGGAAATTCGGGACGCGTCAATTCAGACGTGCTCCCATCCGTCCTGTTCTCTGCCCGCACTCCACTGCTGCTCATCAGCTATTCCTCATGGAATCTGGGCCATTTGCAGCCCGGATACCAGCCAGGCCTCACAGCTCGGCAGCCCCTGCAACCAGCCACCAATGGAGATCAATTTTAAGAATATCAAGCTGTTTTACCCGACTTGTTTGAGTTCATAACACAGAATGGCCAACTAAATCTGAATAGAAGAGATAGTCGGACAGACATGGGGCTAAGCGGCTGGGATATGAGATGCGGAGAGATGAGGCCAACAGGAGGCTGGGACCACTGCGCTGGGATTCTGGAAGAGATACGAGCGATGCATCTGGGAGGCCATCAGCCTGTAGAAGTTAAACGGGAAAAGTCAACTTGGGAGAATCGGATCAGAGTAAAGGATGCATCATCATTGGGGATATGGATTTGGACATTTTATTGACCTGTTACGGCTGGCTAGGGACCCCGTGTCCCCTTCTATTCGACATAAAAAGCCATTATTGCGCCGATAAAAAAACCTCGAAGTCCCGGGTTATGCTAAGGCAGAACGAGAAATCCGGGTAGGCGGTGGAAACCCAACGCGCTCCTCCCGCGCAGCTCCCCAACTAAGGCCCCAAAACTAGTGTTTCACTGTCCGCAGACTCACTTTCAGTCAGGTAAATCAATGTTGCGCGCTTTCCGAAAAATATATATGAAAAAACTGGAGAAACACCCAGCATGGAGAGACAGGACGATGGGACATTGGTAGAGAAGGCGGACTGAGAGATAAAAGAAGCCGAGGTGTGGGCGCAGAGAGAGATACGGAGGAAAGCGAAGGGATAATCCCTTTTGCCTGCTGGCCAGAGCCCTGGGGCGCTAGGCAAAAGAAACAGCAGATAGAGGGAGGAGTATTAGTAGCACGGATAACTGTGTGTGAATATCTGTCCTCGCCTCTTTTTCTCCGTCCGACTTTGAGTACTGAAGCAGCACACCTGTGCCAGCTCCACCACAAATGGGGCCGGATGTAGGATGCTGGCTATCTAGGGGGACAGGGCCGGCTGATTCCAGATTTATAAAGACAGTCAGAGAAAGTGGCAAGGCCGATTGAAAGGGGCGAGGGGCGGATAGGCTGGAAGGAATCTCGGACCGGACGCGGGAGATTTGCCGGGTTATTGAAGGCCGGCCGGCCGCCCCTCCCGGCAGCTTAATGCAATCAGAGACGCAGCTGGGCTCTGCTTTTCTTCGACAAAAAAATATGCGCGCCCATCCACCGCAAGCCGCCCTATCTCTGCCCATCTATTCTCGGGGACACCTTTTCCGCTGCTCAGCAAGGCAGGAGTATAGCGGCGAGTGTGCAAGGGTGTGGCACACACGGCGGAGCTCCGAATGGAAGCGGCAGTAGGAGGGAAGGAAGCAAGGCCCTGGAGGGGATTTCGTCCCACCCGAGTCCGCCTCAACTGAAAACCCCCAAAAAATCTGGCCCCTCCCGTTCTAAGCATTCGCTCGTAGTTCGAGTTGAGGAGTTTTTCCCAACCAGCCCCCTGCGGTGAAATTCGGCGCCGTGGCGTCGTCACGATTCGGACTTGGAGCTGGAGGTTCGCGCGCCGGCGGTTTGGATTTGACAGCCGGGAGAAAAATCGGATGGGAGGCGAAAGTTGGCCTGCCAGCGGAGACTGGGAGAAAAGAGAAAAAGTGGAGAAGAGGAAAAGAAGGCGGCGGGCAAGGCAGGGAAGGACGGGAAGGAGCTGGAAGAGGACGCCGCTAATTAAGTGACGTTCCCCGAGGCTGCGGCTGACTGGTAGGTGAAGCAGGATTACGGTCCCGGGCCTACCTGAGCTCATCATTATTTTCCGCCCGCTCCCGGCCCGCCCAGCTTCCCAGCTCCATCAGCCTCATCCCAGCAGCGCTCCGCCCCCGCCCCAATCCTTTCTGAAAGCCCCTCCCGCGCGCGAGCTTGGAATCCTGAGGATTTACTCCCAAGGTTTAACCCTTTCTTTCTGTCTGTCTGCTCGCCTCCCCCAGTCTCCAATAGTCCCAAACGTAGTCCCCTTCTGCTCGGCGCAATCTTTTCCCCTTTTTCATTTTGCGCGACCCCAATCCGCTCGCCTTGCCAATCCTCGGCGGGGCGTCCCTACACGGGCTTATCCTGCCGGATGGCCTCCTATTTCCGACAGGCTTGTGACTCCTCATGTGTCCGCCCGGCCCGAGCAAATGTTGGAGGCTTTGCCCCCCAAGTGTTCGCCGGTGAGCGGATTTGGCCGGATTGAAGGCGGCGAGGTTGGGGGCGGGGAGGAGTCGGCCTGCGGCCAAGGGCTCAAAGGGGTCCCCAAGGCGAGCCTGCCTGCCGATGAATTGGGAAAGCATTTTAAGTTAGTTGGCGTAGGTTTTAGTCAAGATTGTCCTCCTGTATGTGCGCTTATAGGTTAGGTTGGCCGCTTTCACGAATTTGGCCTGATGAAGTTTAAGGACTTTTCTCCCTGTCTGGTATCTGTGAATACACGGATGTCTCACTTAAGTCACTTGCATAATAGAATGGTAGCCTATAGAATCATGTAGAAGCCGTAAAAGCCGCTTATTTTAGCCTGCCTGGACACCTCCTTGCTATGCTGTGAGAGATTTTTTGGCGTCAGGACGCGAGGCGGCAAGGACAGTCAAGAGATGCTGGGCCGCCGGTGGAGAGAGAAAGTCGTCAGGTCCCGCTCTAATTAGGAAATAAATTGGCAATTCTGCAGGCGCCCAAGGCTCCACGCCACCGGGTCAGCCGCTGGGCTTGACTCTCCCCCTCCCCGCACCTGACCCCTGAGGGACTCATCGTGCATGCTCAATCTGATTAACCAGCCTTTTGGAGGGGAGACCAGGCCTCTCGATCAGCTGGGAGCAATGGGCCAGTAGTTGGAAGCTGAACAACGTAGGCGGAAAAACGCCAGTATCGCTGGGCGCCGATTGCCCCGAGCCAAGCGTTCTGGGAATCAAAGCCGAGAATTATTTAGGCTTGCCAAGTTTAACTAAGAAATTAGCGCCAATTTATGGCTTAGCTGGTGGCGCTTTGACAATAAAGAGTGAGCGCTTCACCCGTTGCTTGATAGCCACTGTTGATGCTGGTGTTTGGATTTGAGATGATCAAGCGCTGATTGGGGTGATTGCTGTTTAATGTTGCTGATATGGGTGCTGTTCGGGTGCTGTTGGGGTTGCTGTTGGGGTTACTGTTGGGGTTGCTGTTGGGGTGCTGTCGGGGTTGCTGTCGGGGAATCTATTGGGCGTCAAGGCTTAGAATCAAGGCTTCTAGTTGAGCCGTGCCTACAATCAGTAGCCCCTCAGCCTGAGCTGCTCACCGAAGCCCACAAGCCCAAGAGTTTGGCCGCGAATCCGCGTGGCTCCCGAGGCCAGTTCGGCCATGCGGTCGATGCTGATGGCTCCGTTGCTGTCCTTGGCGTAGTTGCTAGCCAGGAAGATGGTCTTGCGGTACAGGCTGAGGATGAGGCAGATAGTCGAGTCCGCTGTTTCTTCCACACAGGCGCCGGAGATGCAGGAGACGGCAATGCCTGAAACCGGTGAGCGGACAAAAAGTATTTTAGAAAGCAAATATTATTCAAGACAAGAAAATAGCGTGTTGCGTTCGCCCCTTTATTAAGCTCGTCAGACTTAGTCCGCACAGAGACACCGCTGAGAATATTTTGGTCGCCAGTGAGATCCTCAGCCGCCTCTTTGGGATGATGGGGGTAGGGGAAGGAAATAGCTAGGTGCCCGCCGAACCGGAGTTTTGAGGCCGTCAAGAGATTAGAGCGAGCCGTCGGAGAGGTCCCAGTGAGAAGGAGTGAGACAGACACACACACAGAGAAAAATCAGAGGCCCGCCAGGTGTGAAAGCTCCGCTTCCAGAAGAACTCCCATCTTAGCGCCATCATCCTCTCTTCTGTCCCGTCCACTTTTGCCCGCAGCCGACTAAAGACAGCTCGCCGCAATCCGAGAGCCATCAGCTTGGACTGAGAGAGACGTGCTGGTCCTCAAGTGGAATATTGGAAGGCTCGGGACAGCCGGCGGGGCGAGCAGAAGAAAGAGGCAAGGCGGAGGTTGAGAGACGATGGAAGACGGACGATAATCTGCTTTCTCCTCTCGGTCAATCGAAACCTCAGCCCCCACCTGGAGTGGCGACGGGAACCCCCTCCTCCGCTGCGGAATGCTGGAAGGGGCGAGTGCGAGGGGCCGGGGCTAATGCGATATCCACCGCTGCGGGACGCGAGACGGGTGTCAGCCTGTGAACCAAAAGCCCCGCTCGTCCAGCCGTAAAAATCTGCCAACCCAGCACCCGCCGGCCTTCCTTCTCCTTCCACTAAGGCCGCTGCCGCCCGCCCAGCTCTCCATCAACTCTTGCCGGTGTGTCTCCCGCCTCTTCATTCTCATATCTTTACATTCGGCAAATGCCGGATCTACAATTCGGAGCTTGCAACTCGCTACACAATGTAGCAGCCAGATAACGAGATGGGAAAGGTGGAAGAGCTTGCAATACTTCCTCAAAACTCGAACCCGAATTTGGTCTCTTCCTTTTCTCCCCAAATCCCTTCGAAATCCTCAGTCCATCCCCTCTTTTGCTTCCACCCTCCGCTGTTCCTGGCTCCCAGAAGCTCGCCAGAGTGCCAAGCTTTCCCTAGCCAAAGCCAGCCCCTCACCCGCGGGGTTCGGCGGCCTTCCGCCCACCAGGCCTTCCAGCTGAGACTAATTAGTCAGGTGCCGCCGTGTTGCAGACACACCGGCCCACTGGAATAGACACACACACACAGAGGGAGAGAAAAGGATGAGAAAAGAAAGCCGGAGAAAACCTACTGACCGGGTGGGCTGTGGGGGTGGCTGCAGACCCGACTGGGAGAGGGTGCCGGCCCAGTTAGGAAATGAAAGAATCCGAGTTGCCGTGCGCCCCGTTGCCCCACTCCCCTGGCCTAGCAGGGAAAACTAAATCAAGAATGGGAGTCACGGTTAGCGGCTTTACCCGGATCAACTCAGACAGTGCCGCCAACTGTTAGCTTCCCAGGTGGCTCTGAAACCGCAAACCACCAGCCGTGTTTAGTGCCTCAATATTGATTGGCTGGACGGGCACAATAAAGCGGTTTCTCCGCGGCCGTTTTGTCCACAATTACTAAAGCAGTAAATTGGGCAACTGCCCCCCCTCCTCTTCATGCAGGAAGGCGGCCGATGCTAAGAGGGCACCGGCGGCCGGCGGGCACTGAGCAACGGCGACCAATTCTTCAGTTCTAGTTTCCTCCCTTCCCCCATCCCCAGGCGTTCCCGGAACTCACCGAGGCTGCGGGCGGCCGCCAAATCAATATTCTCGCTTCCGGGACCAATCTGCACAAGTAGCTTGAGCTGCCTGAACTGGGCCAGCTCCTCGCGGCCCAGGTGAATTGACGACCACATTAGAGCGGCCACGGCCTCATTGAGCACCTGAAAGTCGGCGGAGAGCAGGGTGAGGGGTGGGCGGAGAGTCAGTTTAAGAGAGGCAGCCGACTGGAGGCCGGCTACTCCAGCGCTGCTCAACTGCGGGACAGCCACCGGATGCAGCTGCGCCTCCTCCGCAGAGTGGCCCCACCCAGCCCTCTCCTTGGCATCACGGCCGCAGATTCTGCCAGCGGCACCAGAGTGGGAGATAAGATTTGTAGGCACTTCCTCCGCCAGGCCAGACCGACACACGTCGCGGCGGAGGGCAGGAGGGGGAATGGCGGCCGGCCTGTCAGCAGCCAGTATTAGTAAATCCCCTCTCCCAGAGCTCTCGATGCGGCATCAGCGCTGGCATCAGCACTGGGCATCGGGCCTGGTGCGCTGGACCGCTTGAAATCTAAGTTGAACGAAGAAAGCCGCGGAAGCCGGGCTTGCTTTGAAAAGAGGGAGAGAGAAGAGAAACGGGAAGAGTGGGGCTGCTCTGACCAGGAACCTTTCGAATCTGCACAATCAAGGCTTTTGGGCTTTCTAAATAGTTTTTAATTGCGTAGGCTTATAACTAGTAGATCTCAAATAGATTTAGTCGGATTCGAACCACGCACTTTCTCGTGAACTTCAGCGACAGTCTGTGCATCGCAGAATGCAACGGTGGCATGATCCTTCAGTAGAGGCATCTCGATGCTGCAGTCGCGTCCGTCCAGCAGAGCCACCAGCGGGCGCTGATGATGAATTGGAACGATGGCGGCACCAGCGGTTGGCATTGGTGCTGAAATTGGCGCCGGCACTGGCACCGGCAGCGGAGTCGGCGTCGGTGTCAGCACTGGCGTCGACGTGGGCGACGATGGAATAGCCGAGGTGGTAGCGGCCGGTGCAGGGGCAGCCGAGATAGCCGTTGACGGAGCCACAGTGGCAGCGGCTCGGCTAGAGTCTGCAACTATAAATAGCACGCGTGGAGTTGGAAAACGGTTGAAATTTGTGGGAGTGGGGTGGGCGTTTGTATAATTTTTGAAGTTTGCATTTGAATATATATAATTGTATGGAGTGGGGGGGCAATAAGCTCAGTCGGAAAGCGGGTAATGTTTATTGTCAATAATAAGTGTGAGGAGTGGGGTGGGCAATTAGCTCAGTCGGTAAGCGGGTAATGTTTATTGTCAATAATAAGTGTGAGGAGTGGGGTGGGCAATTAGCTCAGTCGGAAAGCGGGTAATGTTTATTGTCAATAATAAGCGTGAGGAGTGGGGTGGGCAATTAGCTCAGTCGGAAAGCGGGTAATGTTTATTGTCAATAATAAGCGTGAGGAGTGGGGTGGGCAATTAGCTCAGTCGGAAAGCGGGTAATGTTTATTGTCAATAATAAGTGTGAGGAGTGGGGTGGGCAATTAGCTCAGTCGGAAAGCGGGTAATGTTTATTGTCAATAATAAGCGTGAGGAGTGGGGTGGGCAATTAGCTCAGTTGGTAAGCGGGTAATGTTTATTGTCAATAATAAGTGTGAGGAGTGAGGAGGGCGCTTAGCCGAGGCGAAAAGGCGTTAATACTTAGTGCCTGTTATTTCTGCCAGGGTGGGCATTTAACTCACCAGGACTTGAGTTAAGTAGCTCCCGCACACAAGCGGAGGAGCTGTTTGAGCTCTGCGGACTCTCGGCACTACCGCGCTGCTTTTCACTGGCCAGCTTGGCTCGTTTGGCCCGACGCTCGGCGCTGGCTTTGTTGCTACGCGGCGGTAGCTCCACTTTGATTGGGGCGTCGACGCTAGGATCGGCTACAGGGACGTCGCCCTCCTTTTTCTCGCCGTCGTGAAAGTGTCCACTGCACACGCGGAGCTGGAATAGACATTAAAATCGATTTCCCAATTATTTTGATAGCGAAGAAGTCAAACAATAAACATTTTGCAGATTGGATTCGATACAAAGTAAGGGTATAGAAAAAATATATTAACGCACAGATATTTTATTGGGAGAAAAATTTACCGCAACAGCTTATCTATTTTCTTCTGTCAAAAGAGATTTCAGCTGCTTAGCTGATTTTAAGCAACCAATAAAAAGCTGATCTTGGACTGAAAATGCGAACTCAGCATTGAACCAACCGAATGGTTGCGGTTGCACAAAAAGCCAAGCCAAGAGCCAGACAGAGACCAACAGGTAAGGCGTCTCTGCGTCAGTTAACACCGCCTCCCCTACCCTCTGACCAAAAGCCTCGATGTGAAACGAAGGGGCGAGCCGCGACCACGAGCAAAAGATGGATCGCAATAGCAATTGAAAATGTTCCCAATCTCAGGCCGAGGCCTCCAAGCCTCCGTCTTTGTAAACGGATACGCCTTGCCTATAGCAAATATATCCAACCATCCTCTTTTTACCTGCAATTGGACTCGATGGTTCAGCATTTGGGGCAGAGAGCAGGTCGGGACTCAAAGCCAGCCTCGGCATTGATCCTTGATACGCGGCCACGGGGGGGGGGAGGCGGCGTGCGGACCAGATATGCCGCGGATAAGGCCGAGATTCTGCCCGGCCTCACTCCAGCGCGCTGGGAGAACTCGAACAGTTAAGTGTTTGTGTGCAGAGATGGGGCGGGACCCCCCGGTACGAGGAGGCTGGAAGAAAGGCAGGCCGTGTATGGGGGTTGCAGCATTCACCCTAAGCTCCTTATAGACCCGGGCTCTCCCTCTTACCTTGCGTAATGGACGGGACCGGTACAACAAAATAAAAAGTAGCGATTCAAAGAGGCTAATGTTTCTCCTTGCTTATTGCCCGCCCCCCACAGATCTATCCTGGCTTTTGTGCTCTCCAACTGACGGCTAGAGAAGTCTTCTTTTTTCCCCATAGGCTACTCCCAAGCATGCTTGGACCCCTGTCATCTCGCGTATCTTCTCCCCGCGTCCGTCTCCCATTATCCCCTCGTGCCTCTCTGGTCCGTTGGAGAGCCTGGGGTTTGGGAAGCAGCTGACATTTGCTGGACGATGATGATAAGCAAGCTCCCACTCTCTCTCTCGCGCGGGGGATTACGCTTTGCCCAAGCCCCTCCAAAATAGAGTATTTTTAATTGTACCATGCGTGGTTACCTGGCGGCTTTATTTAAACAACAAAAAGCACTGCCCGATACGATGGATAGAATAAGAGGCCGCGCTCACAAGAATAAGAAAAATGAGAGTTGGCGAACAAATAATGGCCGAAACTGCGGTCCAGCTTGAAAAACACCGCGGGGAGACGGAGCTTTTTTACAGAGTCTATTGACAGTTCGTCAGCGAGTAGCGATATGAAGTGGCCCGTGTAAATTGGACTCAGCGCAGCTCATTATACATCTGGTCTCAATCTTCCCTTGGCTGTTATCTCGTATGTTGCTCCCCAGGTGTGTTTCCGTTCTGCACCCCCCCCCCCACACACACACAGGGTATCCAACTCGCACAGTCAGCTCCACAGCTGCAGTCCTCATCATCATCCTCCCCGTTGTTGCATTGCTTTGAAAAAAATAGTATATAAAAGAGAAAGTTGACTCAGGGGCGATTATCTAGCCTCAAGGGCGGGGCGAGCGGGCCAAATGCAGCGAGCAGCCACTGCTCATTAGCGACTGGGGCGAGAAATAACCCCGCCTGTGAGCGGCGCTGCTGCAATGGGATAGATTCGCGGGACCAGATTTTTTGCCCAAACAGGCCAAATATGGTGGGAAATGCTGCTTCCCGAGGCTGCATCTGCACGTATTATTAGTCTTCTATATCTAAACAGTCTTTGTTAGACATTTCTAGTCTTGGTTGCATGTCCTTAGTTTAGTTTAGATCTAAAACGTTTTTAGCTAGATTTCTCCCCTTCAGTTTGGTCTTATGAGAATTAGTTACATTCTACTTAATAAAAACATCAATGCCACTTTTTGATTCAATAATTTTCGATTTCGAGAGGCTATGGCTGATTTAGACTGTTGTTGTTCATAGTAGCATAGCGGATTCAAATTTCCTACAACAACTGAAACTCACATGAAAGATTCCGCAAGTGAAAGCAACAAAGAATAATGCAATCGGTAGAATTAAAAAAAACTGTTAAAACGACGTGACGTCAAGTTTGAACGTCGCTGCGCATACAGAATAAATTAGATTGCCTTAAATGGCAGAAAAATACGATAAAACATAGCAGAACAGTCCAATAAATGCCGAAGATAAATTAATAAAAGCAATTTAAAAGGGCTACAGCTGTGAGGAAAACGCTTGCTGCGCTGGATAATTTACTAGTAAGAATAATGCTCACGTTGATACTCTATATCAACTCTAGGATCAAGTGCCTTGCTCAAGCGCACAAATTTTCCTTTAGAGTTGGGACTCGAACCTATGACCTTCGGATCAAGAGTCCGATCATCAAAATCATCTAGTTAAAACCCCTCCACCTAATGAAAGAGCCCGATAGATTAGCATATCGAAAACGAAAGCTACTATGGCGACACTGTTCTGTTAAAAAATTGAAGCAAAAGAATTAAAACAAAGCAAAACTGTATGGAAAGCTGCCTTCGTTCCGATAGTATAGGAATATAGCATAGTCGCATATTGCTACGGCTATTAAGGCAAGTTTTTGAGGAAAATAGTGGCTGCTAAGATGAAATCAGCGACTCACCCGAGAGTTTGGCGATCGAAATTCTTTCCTAAAAGAATGCCGCACTGTTTGTAAACAGAAAAATTACAGTGGTTAACGAGTGCAAACTATGAAACAGTAAGCGAATGGTTGTGCAGGGGTGAGTGAAAAACGTTTTATACGAGCTAACTGTAACTGCTCTGTCTGCTGGAAACGGTGTCGGTAGAGCTGGCATCAATTTGACCTGCATTCTGTCATTAATGATACTTGATACAATAGTCCTCTCGCAAAATGCATTATGCATTTAAGAATCTCTGACACATTATAGGATCCCTGACACATAGGATCTCTGACACATTATAGGATCTCTGACACACTATAGGATCTCTGACACATTATAGGATCTCTGACACATTATAGGATCTCTGACACATTATAGGATCTCTGACACATTATAGGATCTCTGACACACTGACACACTATAATGTCTCTGACAAACTGACACATTATAAGATCTCTGACACATTCTTGAATTTGGAGAAGCTCTGACGCATTCTACATTATCGGACACATTCGAGCTCTAAAATCACTGACACAAGAATATCTGACACTCTAACAAGCATTCTAAAATCTCTGACATTAAAGAATCTGACATGCCTGGCGCCTTCCATTCAGGGCCCCGGATTGTTTAATTCTGACCTCGAAGCTACAGTTAATCCAGCCAACAGGGCCAGGAGTACAACAGGCTGGCGCAGTGCATAGGCAGGGTTTTCACTGTGTCTCACCTGGCTCACAATAGTCTGCTCGGTGCGGCCGATCGCCTCCAGCCAGCGCTCGCGCAGCACGGCGGGCTTCTTCGGCACCCGATAGAAATGCCGATTGTCGTCCGAGCCGCGGTAGCGCGACCGGAACTTGCAGTTGGGAAATCCGCAGGTGGTTGGCATCTCGCTGTTGGCCGTCGGACAAAGTTGGGCGCGGTTCTCACAGTGAGGGGCAAGGGAGAGGAGAATAGGGATTTAAACGGTGGCAGATTTTGAGGCCGGTGGAGCTCAGGCAAAGGAGAGAGAAATGGGGGCCGCAGACGAAGAAAGGGAAGCTGGGGGGAAGCAGCAGTTGGTTGGACGTCTCAGCGCCAGTAGCCAATGACTGCCCGACTCAAACTAATGCAGCTCCATACGATGCTCGAGCCCTGCCTGCCTGGTAGAGCGCCGCGTCCCAGAGCTGCTTCCTCAGTAGGGAAATTGATTTTCCCAGCCCCGATCCTGTTCCCCCCCAGCCGTATCCCTGCGGGCGAATCCCATCAAAGGCTGGCTGGCCCAAAAGGGTTTGAGCTCCGGCTGGGGCATTGGGCTCAGCTGCTGATTGCCCGCTATTCACCTGTTTGAGCTCGGGATGAAGCCGGCAGGTGATTCCACGCTGCCCAGCAGGCGGCTGGAGAGGTGACAGAGAAAGGAAACTGGAGTAAGGAAGAGCTCAGAGACCGATCGGAGCACTCTCAGTTTCTTTAACATCTAAGAGGGGCCGCAACGCCAGTTAGCTGCGCCAGATGCGCCATTTTTTGGTAAGCAATGCCAGTAATTGGATCAGTGGGTCATGATTGTCTATGGAATTGAGTCAGGATTATTGCATACTCGGTCAGCATTTAGGGATATTGGGGTCAGGATTGTTGGATATAGGGTCAGGATTGTTGGATATAGGGTCAGGATTGTTGGATATTGGGTCAGGATTGTTGGATATAGGGTCAGGATTGTTGCATATAGGGTCAGGAATGTTGGATATTGGGTCAGGATTGTTGCATATAGGGTCAGGATTGTTGGATATTGGGTCAGGATTGTTGCATATAGGGTCAGGATTGTTGCATATAGGGTCAGGAATGTTGCATATAGGTCAGGATTGGTTGGATATTGGGTCAGGATTGTTGCATATAGGGTCAGGAATGTTGCATATAGGGTCAGGATTGTTGCATATAGGGTCAGGAATGTTGCATATAGGGTCAGGATTGTTGGATATTGGGTCAGGATTGTTGGATATAGGGTCAGGATTGTTGGATATTGGGTCAGGATTGTTGCATATAGGGTCAGGAATGTTGCATATAGGGTCAGGATTGTTGCATATAGGGTCAGGATTGTTGGATATTGGGTCAGGATTGTTGCATATAGGGTCAGGAATGTTGGATATTGGGTCAGGATTGTTGCATATAGGGTCAGGATTGGTGGATATTGGGTCAGGATTGTTGCTATATAGGGTCAGGAATGTTGCATATAGGGTCAGGATTGTTGGATATTGGGGTTCAAGGGATTGTTGCATATAGGGTCAGGATTGTTGCATATAGGGTCAGGAATGTTGCATATAGGGTCAGGATTGTTGGATATTGGGTCAGGATTGTTGCATATAGGGTCAGGGATGTTGGATATTGGGTCATGATTGTTGCATATAGGGGCGGATTGTTTGGATATTGGGTCAGGATTGTTAGATATTGGGTCAGGATGTGATTGTAGAGATTGGTCAGAAGTTGTTAGATATGGGTCATGGAGTGGGGGATATTGGGTCAGAGTGTTAGATATTGGGTCAGAAGTGTTAGATATTGGGTCCGAAGTGTTAGATATTGGGTCAAGAGTGGTGGATATTGGTCAGAAGTGTTAGATATTGGTCAAGAGTGGTGGATATGGGTCAGAAGTGTTAGATATTGGGTCAAGAGTGGGATATTGTTCAACAGCGTCTTACATTGGGTTATTAGGAGTGTTGTTGCGAGTGTGGTAACCATCAGAGTTGGAGCAACTCTGACTATAAGATCTAGCAAGTAATATTAGGTAACGATGCATTTAGGAATGAGCAGGTCGCGACCCAATTTGCTAGCTTTGATTAGCATCTCAAACAGATCTTTTCACCTATGAAGATTTAGCCTTCGAGGGAGTTTCAATACCCCTGTCCGTCATATTGCACCTCTTCACTTTACTTTGCCTCTCTCTCACAAATCCTATTATTCCAAGCGGAAGCCCAATGCAGCCCGAGGCTTAGCTAATGAATTCGAAAATTTGTTTGGCGCAAAAGCAGACCAAACTGAAGACCAGCTTCTCCATACAAGCGGCCTTCTTCCTCACTCGCGCCTTCTTCCATTCCTAAAAGCTCCTAGTTGACTTAGCTGAAATCCTAAGCGCTAAGTCTCCCATTATTCCCGCAACTACTCGATTTGAAACAGAAGCCGCACAACCCCATCGTAAACCTTGCCTTTCGGAAGCAGTCCCAATTCACTTTCACATTGGGGTATTTACTCTGCAGCAAAACTAAACCGCCGCTACGCTTTTTGCCAATCATTTGAAGCCTCCCAAAGAATATTTCACGAACCGGTAAAAGCTGACTTCTTTTCTCCTTTCGCTGTCTAACAAAAACTTCTTCGATTAGCGCTTTCAGGCCGGGGTTCCAAAGATCAGTAGAAAAAAACAGGTTCCGGACTCGTGCAGAGCGGAAGTGGCGATTAGATGGTATCGTGTGTGTCTAAAACGTGTTGGTGGTCCCTTGGAACTTCTGGCTGCCTGTGTATAGCGAAAGGCCCCAAGTTCCAAGACAAAATTTTGCCACAACGCGGAAAGAGGAAATGGGAAAATGTTGAAGTCAAAAAGCCCAGGTTTCCAACTGACTGTCTCGCCTCCCACTCTAGCTCATCTAATTAGCTAATGCCACCTCTAACTGGGACGGGGACTTCTGAGTCGCATGTTGAGTAGCGTGGAGAGCTTGTCTGCTCGGACGCGGAGGTTAATGGCAGAGCCGGTGCAGTGGTGTCGGTGGATATAGCCGCGGCCCCTCGGCCCGCTACTTATCCATCAAGTCGAGTGTGAAATTCTTCCCATCCCAGTCTCTCGCTTCCCTCGCTCGCTGCCGCCGCTTTCTCCCCCCGTCAGTATCCTTTGCAGTAATACGAGCGTACTGCATTCCACCGCACCAGGTCTTGGCCCCAATTAGAAAGGGTGACACCAAATGTTTTTCTTAACGCCTTGATTGTTTATAAATAGCAGGTAGCTGCAAAATAAATTTATTTCGCCGTGTTGAAGGTCGCTAATCTCACGCAGCGATTGTCTGGTAGAGCCGGACTGGCGCACAAATCCTCTTGCTGGCTGGGGTCTCCCAAATCCCCTTTGGGCACAGTCGCAGCAAGATTATAGTTTCGAAATCTGTCTCGAATCGAATCGCACGCTGATCGGACAGGGGATTAAGACGGAGGCTTGTGTGGAATAATATCCCGATCGCGAGGGGACACGGCGAAGATGTCTAAGGCGGCAGCTTCTCACCTTTAGCCAGCAGGTGGGGAAGGTCGCTAATCCAGTTGGCAGGTTTATCTGCTCCGAGCAGGGCAGGAGGGTGTGGGGCTGGCTGGGAGGCAGCGAGTGAACCCGCATATTTGATTAGGGCAGCCAGTTCCGCCGAGCGCTGGGGGCGGGCAATAGGCTTTGGGTCATTATCTTGGCCCGGGAGGCGTCTCCGTATTCGATAGTCCGTGAAATCTCCTGCTGGCAGGCAGGCCGGCCGGGCGTCTCCTCCCATTGAAAATGCCGCCTGCGCATTGGCGCCCCCGGACCCTGCCGCGGCATGCTGGCGGTGCCATTAGCAATCCGGGCCAGCAGGACGCACCTGATGCGGCCGCATTGGCAATTCAGTTCAACGCATCTGCTTGTGGCTTAATATTTGCAGAAAATCTGTCCAATTTGCTGGCTATTAATTAATTTCAATTTTCTGCTCCAGCTTTTAGCTGTTATTGTTTCTTTCCGAACATGGCAATTTTTCCCGGTAGAATCTCCAATGACTAATGGAATAAACATCTTTAAAATGGGTATTTTTCTTTTCAGCCCAGACACGGGCAATTTGGCACATAAAAAGCCAGAGTTTCACTCAAAAAGGTAGCAAGATTCCCGATTAAAAATATTTAGAGCCGGGGAGATCACAAAAGGAGACATGCCGAGCAGAGGAGGTTTTAGAATTGAGGTTTACAGGTTAACTTTCGGGTTGCTGAAGAGATTCAGCAAAGCGGGGATTCAGAGTGGAATAGGTAAAATACTGAAGCGGTAAAATCTGTGCCAGAGACTTTCTTTCTTGATTAACATGAGATGAAGCCATGGTGGGCTTTGGCTTCAACAATTCCAAGCCAACAGTGAAAGTTACTCCGGCCTTGCAGCTCCATGTCGGGGTTCAGTCCCCAACATTTTCTTTAATCCGTTTAGTTTCCTTGCCGCCCCTCTCCGCGGTTCTGGAGTCGGCTGTTGCGGGTCTTCGCTTGTGAATCAGGCCGGCCCAACCGGGGCCTCCGCTGCGCGATTCGAATCAGAGGGACAAAGAGAAATCTAGAAGGGAATAATATCAAAAAAGCGTTTCCCGTTTCGTTTCCCTCTACTCTCATTTCCTTATCCCGCGAGCTCTGTTTTCCACCAAAAGAGGAGAGAGGAGGGAACAGGTGTGCAGACATAGACCCAATGCAGCAACAGGCTTGAGAAGCTGGCGTGATGCTTCAGCAAGATTGGGGCTCGGGTTTTAGGGCATCAAAAACGCGCACAGAGAGAGGGACAGGGGGGGCTTAAAGGAAAGAAGCAGTAGTTAGTCAGACAAGCAAGCCAACACAACCGCTACAATCAGCGCCGGCCTACCCACGCGACCTGCTTCCAAATCCCCAAAACACACACACTCCCTGCCGCTGGTTAGTATCTGTTCGGCTGCGGCGTGCATCTCAAAGCGGTTTTTAATCAACCTGAAACGGCTGGCTCTGCCGCTAGGAGACCGCTGATGCCACTCACAAACAGCTGGATCAGAGAGACGCAGCTCCTGCTGCTCGACTGAAGCCCCCTTTTTTTGGTCAAAAAACTCCCAAAACTCGAGAAGCCGCTCTCTGTTCCTCTAACTTATACTTTTCTTCCGCAGATGAGGCCCCAGGCCGCACGAGGCACATGCGAGGCTGCAGGTGCTGGGGCGAAATTAAGGACCGCGAAAACAGCGCAGCAGCCGAACGAGCTTGCATAATGGAGATTGCAGGAGGCGCAGGTCTAGGCAAGACGTCTCCCAGTGCGCTCCCATCTGTATTTTTCTTCTGTTCACCCCTATTAGAAATGAAAGGGAAAGCGGAGCCGCAGCCGGGAGAAGGATTTGGGCGCAGAAAGTTTCCAGCAAAGCCGGGAGCATTAATAACGGCCGCGTCTTCTCCCTCCCCTCTGTGATTCTCGGCGGCAGGAGCTTGGGGGGGGACTTAATAGCAGGCCTCGGCATTGCATGACCCAAGCCCATTTTTGTCATCCATTCTCCCACTGACTCCCGCCTGTAGCTACCCCCACCCCTCCTACAAATTGGCTTGGCCTTGGCTTCAGGTTGTCTAAATGCGAGCTGATGTGGCGTGCGCCGGCGCGTCTTGTCCTTGTCTGTCGCCTGGCAGCCAAGGAATTCAGAATTATCCCGGACCAGGGAGAGCTCAAGCGGAGTCTCTGAGGTAAGCAGGGATGGATCAGAGATCAGGATCGACAGGGGGCGAGTTGAAGGCCGGACAAGGAGGCTGAGATACCAGCCATGCAGTCCCCACCAATTTCCGGGTCTGCGAGACGCAGCTGGGGTGGGTGGGGCGAGGCCGAGCTGTCCGGGAAGGTAGAAAAAGACAACTAGCAGACAAAGATGACGAGAAAATTGCCTTTCTCAGTGAGATGCGTATGGCGGGCCGGGGAGGGCCTCGGATCCACACGGAAGAGAGGGGATCTGTAGCAAGAGTAGAAAGGGGAAGAAAGACCGAGGTCGGAGCGAGTCCGCCTTTTTGTCAATGGCCTATTGCTGAGCATTTTTAATTTTGCTAGTATATTTTTTATTTTCTGCAGAGCGTGTGGAAGACAGAGAGAGTTGGCGGCAGGGTTAGGCGTCACTGAGTGACCTGCCAGATGTCGGACCTGCTGCGCTGCGGTCCGGAGATGCCAGTAATTCGATCACAAGACAGCAGTAGCTAGAGACGCACTACGAGCTATGAGGCTGAATGGCGTGCAGCTCTTAGATCTCGTTTATTCTCTGTCGCATCAGCTATGGAGCCGGAAAATTCCGACTGGCCGTCTGACCGCCGAAAACAATTTGGTCTTTAAACAGCGAAAATTGAATGCACTAAGCAAAGACATGGGTAGCGGAGCCATCCGCGCTTACAGCTGGACCCTTTTTCTTTGCCCGATTTGTATGAATTAATATTCAAGGAAGAGGAAAAATCAAACTGAATACGAAGGGAATTTCAACCAGCAACAACTGAGAGAGCTCATATGGTATGCGCCAGAGCTCTTTAGCTCCCACATCAAAGGGGGCGGGCATTGCTCATATACTGTATGAGCTGAAGTAAATCTTCTCCTGCAATTGCTGGGGAAAATTGCCGGCTCCACGAAAATAACAGAGCTGGAAATGGCGAGCAGAAACGGCCAATTGTGTGGAGCCCCTCGGTGTGCTAGCAAGCCGGCAGACTAAGTCTAACCCTCCTCGCCCCTTTAACTCGATTGTCTTTGCTGCAAAGACGTTGGGATGCTCAGAAAGGCAGCAAAAGATGAAGAACCTTCAATTTCCAGTTCTGCCGCTCCTTGCCTAGTGGATTGAACAAAGGATTCGAATCGGCTGTGAAACTCTAGACATAGGAGACGTTCCTTTGTGGTTCGTTTAACCTCCCCCCTCGTTTGCTGGACCTTCGGCGTCTCGCAAATTGCCGCTTCGTGGAAGATAAGCTATAGAAACTGGTAAGGGATATGGCTGCGCTGTTTTTTTGTCCATCGGCTGAATCCAAACAGCAGTGCCGGCACGCACAACTGAAAACATGAAGTTATGGCTGAAGACAAGAACATAATGTCAGTGTAAAACAAATCTTTGGATGCCTTTACTAATTGCAGCAAAGGAGAAATTATGCCAGCAATTAACTGCCATTGATAAAAAAATGATGAAAACGGGAAAACATGACGCTTAATTCAATGCTATTGGACAAATAATTATCCATTTATGAGATCTTGGGCTCTTACAGATTGAATTGAAACGCGGGATGGATTCCTACTGGAAGAAGCTGAGACTGGAAAACAAGAAGGCGCGGCTTGTCCCACAGTCATCTGAATATTTCCCATTTCCCAATCAAACCTGCCTGCAGTTCATCCGGTTTGGGTCCAGCGAAGGAAGTTTAATTAAGCTAATGCGGCTAAGCTACCGAGCTGTGTAAGTTAGCTCCCCCTAGACCGACGCCCACAGCGCCAGGATGGGAAGAAGGGAAAACGACCGGGGTGTTAAAGAAAAACGAGACACCGTTAGCGAATGCTGCTGTTAATGAGCTGGCGAGTGCTGCTCGCTTGGAGCTGAGTTACCCTGCTTTCTTCCTGTTCTATTCGCCATCGGTTGCGGCGGCACGTCCAGAAAAAGGTGCCGGACACGCCCCGATACCGCCGCCAATGGGAAACAGAAGGCGAGAAGGAGGCCTCTTCGCAGCTCTTTCCTGAGGCGCACCTGGTCTGGTGCTCAGAACTCTCTCTGTGCATTTCGACTATTCTCTCATTAGTAGCGCCAAAGCGATGGGAGGCGGTCGAAGACACTGCAGCAGCTGCAGTAATGGAAAGCAGAGAATAGGCAGCCATTTTCAAGCCCCCAGGCTGCTCTTGGTGCCTCCCCAGTAAAAAAAGATGCAGATACTTCAAGGATTAACAGAGGATTCTTAACTACTTCCTTTATATTTTTTAAAAGCTTCAGACCCACCTCCACACAGAATTTACATTTTAAAACGTTTATAGCCAAAAAATCTCTAATTAATATTGGACTACTGTGTGGGACACAGTTATCTTCACTCGCTATTGAAAGTAGGATCAATTAAAATTTTATGCCAAGTTTAGCAGAAGTTAGTAGCAGAAACAAGTAATTATCTTTCAATAGAGATTGAAATTAAGTATTAATATGCTTCAAAGCTTTAGCAATTGTAAAAGAGTGGTAAAATAAAACAATTAAAAAAATAATTTTTCTTGTAAGGACCACTAGAGGAAATAAAAACAAATCATAAAAATTACTTAAGGGTCTGCTATGTCAATTACTACAAACTAAGGATGCCAATTGAAATTTATTTGTGTATAGAAAATATTAATATAAATAAATATAAAAATAATTCATTAGCAGCACAAAAATTGACTGTCAAAAATATGACTTCTGGCCTTGTTTCTTGATTACCAATAATTTTAATGGCTAGGTAATGCCAAATTATGACACTAAAATATATACATTTAACAATTTCTTTATTTATGATACGATAGATAATAAATAAAATTTTCTGCTTTTTAATTGAATTTGCTGTTTTTGGTAACTTTTATGCAAGATAAAAAGTTGTTTTAATGACAGCTTTTAGCATTAAGAATTAGTTGGTAATAATAAAATGTTCTATTGTTTCAAACTTTTTTAGACTTACTCAAAGTGCCATCAAATGAGTTGATTTTAAATAAATTTCCTAAGGATAATCTTAATCAAAGGATATCAAAAGAATGATCAGAAAATCAAATTTACAATTGTATGATTTGTCTTTATTTTTTGGTAGTGTGAATGAGCCTTAAGTCAACAAAGAATTATACACAGGGTAGCTCATAGTTTGAATTAGTTAGACCAGTGTATTAAATTTATTACCTTAAAAAACTAAGTAGGCAGTTTCGCATATATTGCATTGCATATATTCGTTATATTGCATTTGGAAATATAGTTTTTTATTCTACTAGAAATCAAAATACAATGTTTGCAAATTTTTATTAAGCAATCACTTTTATACTTTTTTCTAAAAAAATACCTGTGCAAAACTATCGGTCATAAGAGTTTGGGTGTATGCCCCTGATACATAAGGAATGCAAATCTATCATTTTTTCTTTCATGAATTTGTCAACATGGACTTCCTAAAATTTTTGTTATGGGTTAGAATTTTTAGGACTTGCTTCGTTTTCATATTATCATTGTCAAATTTTCAAATCAACGAAAAAATTGTCTATTAACTTAATTTATTGCAAAAATGGGAATGCAAAATAACTTACACATATGCAATTTACAAACATTGCTGCAAAAAAATATGTTTGAATCATTTGAGTGAAGCTTTAAAAGAAATATCAAGAATTACTACTAAAATTAAAATTATTTTTTAAAAAAATAATTAAAAAGTTGAGTTTTATAAAAGTAAATATGCAAGTATATCGTACATTGTAATTCACAGCACGTGTTTAGATTTGGTCGTAGTCTTTTACGTTAAGACAATTTTAAAACTTTTATCGTAGTTGCGTTAAAACAACAACAATAAAATAAGTTGTCTAATGCGCGGTAGCTGAACGAAATAAACAAGCAAATTACTGGTATGTTTCCATTAAATATTTTAGAATCATACAGTAGCAATAAAAATGTTTGTTGCATGAACTATAATATTTTGTTATATTTTGCGATCTAAATCACTATTGGCTGGTTATATTATCACGTGATTGACTGTGCTCCAATTGAAAAAAGCTAGGCCTCTCAGTGCTAAGGCTTTCCAAGCTTTTCCATTGCAGCCTATGTTTAACACTGCTCGGCTCTATACACTGTCTAGATCGGCACAAGGAAGATACAGCCTTTTACTGTGTTAGCTAGCTGCATTGGCGTAGGCCTTCACCTATACGTTTTCGGTAAGCTTGTCTATTTATTTAACTTACACTGTATTGCTAGCGCTGATATACGCTTTAGAAGATGTCTCTGTCGATAAGGGATACTAGTCAGTTTCTGAGTTAGTATTGTGATGACCGACTTTACTGTTCGTCGTTCGAAATTAATTACCAATGTCATAATATAGTTAATTAAGATAGCCTATGTATTTGTTTCTGTCTTCTTATGTAGCTGAATTATCTGAATTGTGTCATAGGCCCACTAGTTTTGGTTTTGTTTGTTTGGTTTGAGTTCTTGCTATTACTTTGAAGTCTGTTTATTTGAAAAAAAACATATTTTTAGTGACATCGACTAGAAGATGGTGAAGGACAAAATGAAACCGAAAGGTCCAATGAGCGCCTATGCGTGCTTTGTTTCAAGTAATTCGCGAAGAGCACAAGAAGAAGCATCCGGAGGAGTCCGTTGTGTTCGCCGAGTTCTCTAAGAAGTGTGCCGAGAAGTGGAAGACCATGAATCCTAAGGAGAAAAAGCGATTCGAGGACATGGCATCTCGAGACAAGGAAAGGTACAATCGCGAGATGGACGACTACGTCCCCGCCGACGGCAGCAAAGGCAAAAAGCGCAAGAAGCCGAAAGATCCCAACCAGCCAAAGCGTGCCCTCACAGCTTTCTTTTTGTTTTTCTGACGAGCACCGTCAAACGCGTGCGGGATGAGCAATCCTGACTGGCGCGTCAGTGAAGTTGCGAAAGAACTTGGGCGCATGTTGGGAAGCGTGCCAAGATCGTCCGAAGTACGAGGCGGCCGCCGTTCGCGATAAGCAGAGATATGAAGAGGTGAGTATTTAATCTAAAAAATGCTTTTTGACTACTCGAAGTAGAGTTCTTTATTTCGTTTATCTTAATCAGTAATTTTCTCTAAAAATTTCATATTTTATCTCCTTACCACAGGAAATGAACCAATACAGACAAGGCACTTTCGTCCCAACGAAGCGAGCCAGGCCCGACGATAGTGCCGCCAATCACATGATGCTGGTGACGACGACGAAGATGGCGACGATGAGTAATTATTAGCATTACACGCAAAACTTTTTAAACATGTTTTTATCACGAATTTTACATGTATATGTACGTTTTTTTAATAAGCAGCATCCTTGAATTCCCTTACAAGTTTAATAAAAAAAGATTGGTCCATGGCTTGCAGAATCATGCAATTGATCATGCTTTTCCAGCAACGTCGGACAGCCCATTAATTTTGAATTGTTTGTGGCGACAGGCTGCAGATATTATTGTTTTTTTGTTACAATGCATCATCATGTGTACTTTAATTTGCCCTCAATTTGTCCTTAAATTTGTCGCGATTTTCTTTGTCAACATTGTACTATAAGTTATGCTAAATCCGCACGTATATTGCGTTTTATTGCGTACTTTATATTGCAGCATGACTAAATCACATTCTTGTTTTTACGTTCGAATATTTATGTAGTCCCTTGAATATAGTTAAGCAGTCAATATAGATTTTATTGACGAAATTATCTTTGCGGTTGGGAATTTTCACCTATGCTTGTAGGTTTCTTAAAATTTTAAACACGCTTAAATTTGCAAATTTTTCAATGCGGCTTTTGTGTTTAACTACAGTTCATCATAATTTTATCTATAATATATTTTCTGGCTAATGTAGGCAATGTATCTAAACGGTATATTTAATTCAGGCACCTGTTTTTTGTACATACTTAATACTTCTTGTAAGCGCGTAAGTAGTGTAACTGTTAAATAAATTGTCAACGTAAAAATAAAATAAAATATAGTCCCGGTCCATTTCGGTAGCTTTAGAAAAAATGCTAAATTAGCGTATTCGTTCGTCTCTGCAGTAGAATTATTATTATTTTTTGTTGATAACCTTGTCTTAATAAAATAGTTCAAAATTTTCTGCATATAATTTGGCTCAAAATTCTAGGTTGAAACTGGTCATAAATATAAAACAGTAATATTTATGAACTTATTAAAGAAAAGCAGCGTATTCACGAAAATCGGTTTTAGAACCAGAATAATTCTAATTCAAGAACCAAAGTCGATAGGAAAATGAAGAGCACTGAATAGAACGAGTGCATTATAACCTTTCCATACATCTGAAAGGCAGTAATTCTGTGAATTTTTATTAAATATGTTTTGTCTATGACTCAGAGCCGTAGAACTATTTTTTTGAATTTTAAACTTTTTTTACCACGTAAAAAGTGGTCCTCCAACTAATTATTCTGAGACGGTTCGAGAACTTTTCTCGAACCATATTCCTGAACCAGAACCTGGTTCCGAACCGTGTTTGAAAAACGGAACCATCGATATATAGAGCTTCGAACCATATAAAATGTTGCTTTCAAATTGCACATAAGCAGTTAAAACAACAAATATTTTCTAATTATAAGAGACTATGGATCGATATTCTTATCGATCCATAGTTTCGAAAAACTTTCTTAATGCGTAACAAATTTGAATACTTTATTTCTAAGAAGCTTAACTCTAATTGTTTTCTTGTGTTTTGGAATCCTAGTGAGTGTTAAGTTTAATATGGAGCAGTGTAGGTTTTTATTATACTTGTCTAGTTTTATTTTATTTTAGTAATGCTTGCCATAGTCCTTGATAATTCATAAAATTGGGGGTGCAAGTTTAACAATCATTGAGACACTATCCATGAGCAAGCCATAGTCCGTATCATGCATGCATGCATATTCTCGCCGCATGTGGCGCACATTTTTCGCGTGCATTATGGCCCAGAAATTTTCTTCGGCCGTGCAGCCAGCACGATCCGGACTATCGTAAGCAAGTGGCTTATGGCTGTAATGCCACCAAAAATTTATATTGTCTGAAATATAAATTCAATATAAAGTATGTATATTGTATCCATACACTAAATATAAATTTTAGGCCTATCCATGGTATTTAGCATTAATATAGCAGGGAGTCAACAAGTTTAATAATATAAGAGTATTACTATTATACTTTGATATGCAGTAGAAAAATATGTATCAGTTGGATTAATAAACTAATATTATGTGATAAGTTACTGAAATATATGCAATGTTTATTTTAATTTAATTAAGGAAAGAAATACTTGGTGAAAAGTCCAGTAAGTCAGTGGCTAGGCTAGGGAGGCATTATCCCCTTTTTGACAAAGGAAGATAAAACCAGGGGGACCAAGCATACTTTCACAACTCTGAAAATTAGGTTGATATAACTTAGTTATAACAAAGGGGTACCAGTCAATTTGGCAACAACCAATTTGGCTACAAGTTAGTCCAGCAACAACAAATTCAGCGACAAGTATAATAATTATAAAACTAAAGCCCTTTCCAAAACTTAGCTGGCTAAGATAAAAATTAATATAGTAAAACAAAATTTGTGGATTTATTCCTATTTTGCTTAGTTTGTGCAAAGGTGTGTGCAGAATGAACAGATAAAAAATTCACATGTCATTTGAGCTTTCTTTGACTGGCTACATGTACATGTATATAACAGAAAATTTATATTGTGTATCATTAATATGCCAAATGTATATTTAAATGTATACTCCTAGTGGTCCTTGTGTATATTTCATATGATTTGAATCACTTTATTAATTTGATACATTACTCCACTGTCTGAATAGTCAAGACATCAAGCATTAAGCAATGCAAGAGAATTGTCCACTTTGTACATTGAAAGTTTGCAAACAATACAAAGCATAGTCCAAGTGAAAATAAAGGCCTAATTTTGAATTTGTTCAAACTACAGTTACATATACGTAATGTGATAACACACAGGACCTTGGAAAGGAGCAGTGCATCTGCCTTTTAATTTTATTAAAATAATTTTATTAAATAATAATTTTACGCAAACAAACTGGAATTTGCTGGCAATTTTGTTTGTATAATAATACTCAAACAAAAACAAATAAATGTTTTAAAGAAATATAATGTCAAATTAAACTTGCAATAAAAATAGTTTCTTGCAGAACCCTATTAGCTGTCACCAAATCAACTGTTGCCAAACTGACTTGTCTCCAAACTGGTTGTAGCCAAATTGGACTGTCACTGAATTAACTGGAAGCCATAACAAAGTTTGCAACTTACTCCAGTAGAACTTTCAAATGAGCAAAAAAGGTCCTGCAAACCACTTCTCACCTATATATTGCTCTTTAATGTTTTATTCATATTTTTCCCAAATTTTAACACTTATACCACCCACCTCTGGCTTGCCCCACCCAATTTTGCTACTTACCTCCCAAATTTTTACATTTTTTCAACTTTACATCACTAATTTTGGCAAATTAAATGGAAGATTCTGTGACTTACATTACTGATTTTATAACACAGCCAATTTAGCAACTTGAATAGACAATTTTGTGACCTTGATTGGCCACCAAATCAGTCAGCTAGATTAGCTGACTTGGCCAACTGTTGAGCATGCATAAGACCAAGTACATTTTTAGAAAAAAGCCATCTAGCCCAAATCCAACCCCTGTTCAAACTAAATTCATCAGTGTCTAATCCTATTATTAGAATGTCACACTTAGAGACATGACAGCCATGTCTATAATGCAAAGCTTATAGGCATGGTAGCTAGTCTCTAATATTGACTAGGGCCATATTTATAGAAATGGCCACCATGCCTATAATGTAAAAGCTTATATATATATACATAGCAGCCATGTTGCTAATGTTAACTAGGACCATACTTATAGACATGGCTGCCATGTGTATAATATTGGAATTTATAGACATAGCAGCCATGTCCCTAAATAGAAAGCCCCCTACATTGTAGACAATGGGAGCCTGCATGGCAGCCATGTCTAGATTAGTATTTCATTGTGGATAAAATGAATGTGGATAAAAAAAATTAGACTATGGTATAACTATTAAGATTATGATATAGAAATACTATATAAAGTCAAATCAAATCAAATTTAAACAAATTTAAATATTTTCTTCCAAGTAGTAAGTATGGATCCAGCCAAAATATCTGACTAAGGGTCTGTGGTCCCCTTGCCCTCCTAGCTACTTTATTGTTTGTAAGCATTGTAGATATTCTACTTATAGGCCTTTTTAAAAATAAAAGTGGCTCCTTTTAAAGCAAAGGATTTTAATTGGATAATTTTTTATCTCAGTGATTGTCTTTTGATAAAGTCTATCATTTCCTCTGAATTAATAGTTTTAAAACTCTTGCTCTACTAAATTTATTTTATTATGTATTAGGTTGATACAGATAGATTTTAAATCAAAATAAAACAGGTACCTATAATCATTAGGTTACATTAATTATTTGTTGAAAATATGTTTTTTGTCAATATTTTTGAACCAAAAACATTTTCATTAATAAAAAATCCTTTATATATAAATGAAAACTTCTTACTAATTTTTGTTTAATATCTAATATAATATTTTTGTACCTAAAATAATGAAAGCTATCATGTATGGGCACAACCTTGGGAATCACCTGGCCATTTCCATTGGCAACACACACATGTATGTCGCTATTGGTTCATTGCTGTCACATGATGGCAATTTTGTCCAATAGTGACTTACACATGTGTGTAACTATTAGAAACAGCCGGGTGATTCTAATAGTTGCGCATGTATAGAAGCTATAGTTACAAAAGAATATATTTTATCTTAGATTTGTTAAGTAACATTTTACTTTATATTAGTGCCAAAAATGTTTAACAAGCAGAAATTTATTCACACTTATAATTGGATAAATCTCAATCACTTTTGCTGAAAAAATATATGAAGATGTCATAATGTTTACAGTTTCTAAGGCAGAAAATTGCGAGAGGAATAGATAATTTGAGACCCTGTTGCTAAATTTATAATTTAATCTTTTCTATGAAAAAAACTAACTAAAATGTGCTGTTTTCCGTGATTTTTAGAAGAGATTTTTTTAACTAGTCCATACATCTCTTTTATTGTAATTACCTGCACTTCTCTTGCCAGCTGGGCGCCGGCATTCGACTGCTGCTTCGCCATGCAGCGCCGCGCTGCCCCGCCTTCCACGCTGTTTTTCTTCTGACGCTGCAACGCCTGACGTTGGACATCAGCAGCAGCAGCCGCCACCGTCACCGCCGACACCTCCAATCGGTTTGTGCTGCGAGTCCGGCTGCGTCGACTGCGTGTGGGTTCAATACGCGGCCGCCGTACTGAGGCATCAAGCTGGGGCGGGCGGTGAACTGTCGGCGACGCCCGACTCAGAACAACTCAAAGCCAGCGTGATGGCCCGCGTGGCCAAGGAGGTGGCCGACCCGGCCATTCGCAGCTTCATCGAGATGGAGATTGCCGGCTTGCTCAAACGGCGTCTTGGCTGAGGCCGGGGGACTAAACATTAAAGCATTTTGCATGCCTACTGCACATCTTACTGAAGGTCCAATAAGATTGTAAGCCCATTACCACTAACAGAGCGGCAAGATGCTTGTACGCCCTCTAATGGACGGAGGAGAAAGTAATATGATAAATTATTCGCTGCCCCTCTCGAAATGAACTGTTTCATTTGATGTATTTTTTTCATTTCCTGTATAACCTTGACTATGGCGTCAGTGTGCGTATTTATTGCTTTATTGGTCGCGCGCTAATCAGTGAGATGTTGCGCAACCAGAAACAAGAAAGTTTTTATTTAATTGCAAGTAAAATGTCATTTATTAAGTAAATTATCCACATATCTGCTTGCTAATGCGCGGCAATGAAATATCTGTTTCTGCTCCACTCTGGGTTTTTCATGCCTTGCGTTGTCAAGATTGTGCATGAGAAATACACGGCCTTATCAGAGATTTATCAGAGACTGTTTTATTTGCTAACTGCAAAACTAGCTGAGAGATTTTTTTAATGGAATCTTTTTTGACACCACGCCGTGGCATCTTAATTATAGAGTTAAGTACGAGTGCAAAATACGAGCGGTTTCTGCTTGCTTCTTCAGCATAGTATAGTGCTGATCATTATTTCTACGCAACTTGTGCCTAACACTTAGCAGCATTTATGAGGATTCTAGGGGTAGTGGCACTGAGGATTCTAGGGTAGTGGCACTCTGAGGATTCTAGGGGTAGTAGCACTCTGAGGATTCTAGGGGTAGTGGCACTCTGAGGATTCTAGGGGTAGTAGCACTCTGAGGATTCTAGGGGTAGTGGCACTCTGAGGATCCTAGGGGTAGTGGCACTCTGAGGATTCTAGGGGTAGTGGCACTCTGAGGATTCCTAGGGGTGGGGTCAGTGGCACATCTTGAGGATTCTAGGGGTAGTGGCACTCTGAGGATTCTAGGGTAGTGGCACTCTGAGGATTCTAGGGTAGGGCACTCTGAGGATTCTAGGGGTAGTAGCACTCTGAGAGTTCTAGGGTAGCGGCACTCTGAGGGTTCTAGGGGTAGTAGCACCCTGAGGGTTTAGGGTAGCGGCACTGAGGATATAGGGGTAGCGGCACTCTGAGGATTCTAGGGGTAGCGGCACTGAGGATTCTAGGGTAGCGGCACTCTGAGGATTTCTAGGGGTAGTGGCACTCTGAGGATTCTAGGGGTAGTGGCACTCTGAGGATTCTAGGGGTAGTGGCACTCTGAGGATTCTAGGGGTAGCGGCACTCTGAGGATTCTAGGGTAGCGGCACTCTGAGGATTCTAAGGGTAGTGGCACTCTGAGGAGTCTAGGGTAGTGGCACTCTGAGGATTCTAGGGGTAGTGGCACTCTGAGGAGTCTAGGGGTAGCGGCACTCTAGGATTCTAGGGTTAGTGGCACTCTGAGGATTTCTAGGGGTAGCGGCACTCTGAGGATTCTAGGGGTAGTGGCACTCTGAGGGTTCTAGGGGTAGCGGCACTCTGAGGAGTCTAGGGTAGCGCACTCTGAGGAGTCTAGGGGTAGTGGCACTCTGAGGATCCTAGGGGTAGAGGCAACTCTATAGGGTTCTAGGGTGGGGGGGGTAAATCACTATGAATGATTCCAGGGGGAATCATTCTTCGTCACTACGAAGGATTCTAGGGGGTAGAATCCCTCTGAAGGATTCTTGGGGTGAATCCCTCTGAAGGATTCTTAGGGATAGCGTAACCCTGAATGATATTATTAAGGTTAGGGTCGTGTATAATAAACAGACCTAGAAACTAAAGATCTCCATTTAAACCACCATATTTATCCTACCAATTCAACATTGATTTATTTAACTCTACAATCGGGGGTTGTGGTCAAAATAAAATTGGTGTAGAAATCGATCCTTTTTACGACCAGTAAATGTAATATCAAAATTTTCAAGTAAATTGGTAACAAAATTGTGAAACATACAGATTACAACATACAATCTGGGCATACTTTATCATTAGAAGGTTAATTATATAGCATTTGAATTACACTAAATATTGGCCTCCAGCATGCGCTTACTGGGGGGTTTCTTAACCATTTTTTACGAGTGGTATAGCAGGCAGTGGATATATATGTGTGCTGTACGTGTTGAGAAAATTTGGGGTTGCCAAGGTGACAGCTGTCAAGCGAAATGCTGACGAATCATAAGGTCTTCGACTAGAAGCTTAAGGTGTTACAACCCCAGAGGTTCGAAGGCGTGTTGAATGAGCCAACACGAGCTACTACAGGCTATTAAAGGCTGTCGGCAACACCAGAATAGTAAGTAATGTGGAGACACACAAAGTACTTCAGCGTCATCCTATGTACACGCACAGTAGAAGGGGAGTTGCGCTGGGAAGCCAGTAGAGCAATCGGAATTGTCAGACGTCATTAAAAAAAAACAGATCTCTGATTTTTCTACTGCAGGCGGCCGTCCTGTTGAGCCCCTACCTGGGCTGCAACCTGCGCCGTCAGGTCCAAGTTGCGCCTGCTGTGAATCTCTCTAAACAGGATCAGAAGCGGCACGGCGGTGGGCAGGCCCCAGTCATGACGTAATTCATCCACAGCGTTCCAATCTGCGGAAGAAGAACAGGCCAGGAACACGCTGGCGAAGAAACAGTTGACGCTGGTGATGAGCATTGCGGGCACCTCCTCGGCTATGGGGGAAGGCCGACTCGCAGGCCATCTCGTAGAATAGCGGCAGAGACGAGTAGAGCGCCGTGTTGGCCAGGACGTTGGCCACGTAGATGGAGGCGGTGTCTCCTGGCAGGACGCCGTCGAATATGAGGGTGAACCAGACGTAGCAGAGAGTGGCCACCGCCCAGGAACACAATGTTGAACCATTTCATCGACGCATTGGGGAACCAATCGATGAGCTGGCGGCCAGCAGGCTGACGACTGTGCCGCTGAGGACGGCGGACGAAGCCCATCCAGCCGGCCTGGCTCTGGCCGATGCCGTACTGGCTGACGTTGACGTCGAATGCGGCGCTGAAGCCGGCGGAGACGCCGAGCGGCAGGCCGTAGGCCATCACCACCAGCCAGGTGTTTGGCGACAGAGACCTCAGGCCGGCGGCCAAATTCACACGTTCAACCTCGCAGGACAGAGCCGGCGGCGTCGGCGGACGATTAGGAAAGTAGGCTAGGATGGCAACGAATATTGCCACGGCCATGCCCAGCTGCGAGTAGTTCAGCACGTACACCTGGTTTCTAATGTCTCTGCGGAGCCAATCGGTGCTAAAAGTTGGCTGGCGCGGCAAGAGTTTAGCACGAATCATAATTAATTAATGCTTGCACTCACTGGATTATTAGCTCGGTTGAATTGGCCTGCTGCAGTGTGCTGTTGCTCACTTCCGGCACAAATAAGGGACCTAGGAGAAGAAAATACTTTTTGTTTTATGCAAAATCCATTACCCCGACATTTCGAACGATTCCGGACGCCCCCACTAACGATTATAAAGGAAGCTGCGATGGCCAGGCCTGGCACGAGCCGCCTATAGCGGTGGCCGTCACTCGTTCGCTCCTGGGAAACCAGACGGCGGCCAGCATTGGCGGAGTGGTGAAACAGGGCGGGCGCGGCCAGGCCGTTGAGAAAGCCGCACACGTGGCACAGCACGCGAAACAGGTCGTCGGAGACGAAGGGGGCGGGCAGCTTGGCCAGACAGCGGCCAGAGAACAGGCCGGCGCTGAGTATAAGCGGCAGCCGCAGGCCCCTGGCGTTCATCAGCCAGGTCCAGGGCAGGAAGGAGAGCACGTAGCAGAACGGGCCCCAGAATGGCAGCAGGCCGAAGGTCACAGAATCCCAATCGTACGCTAATTGCATATTGTCGTGCAGCGGACCCCAGTGTTCCACAGGGAGCCTTGGAATGTGATGAGTATGGCGTAGCGTAGATGGTCAGAATGAACCAGCGAGACTGTAGGCGATGTAGACAATTTGCGGCTCCGATTTCACA